>JACCIZ010000252.1:0-146382 GCA_025506415.1 Flaveria robusta
AAGACAAAAATGACCTGCTAAATTGGAAATCTGGTAATTTTGTTGGTTGCTAGTATCAGGATTGGTATCTTGATATAGTATGTAAAAACCTGTATTATATGGTTTAAAATTATATTTTAACATTTTTCTTTTTCTTTTTCTTTCTTAGGTTCCTTTTTCAAGTGTTTTTTATATAGAGCAAACTGATTTTAGGATGAAAGATTCAAAAGACTACTATGGACTTGCTCCTGGTAAAACTGTCCTGCTCAGGTGCATAATTAATTCTGATATAAATAATGTTTTTTAATTATTAGTTTCTTTTATTAATATATTAATGCTACTCATGTCTACACAGATATGCATTTCCTATCAAGTGTACTGAAGTGGTACTTTCTGATGACAAAAAGACTGTTCTTGAGATACATGCTGAGTATGATCCTTTGAAGACGACGAAACCCAAGGCAAGTTGTAAATACATAAGTTGATCGTCATTTTCAACATAAATGGTAATTGATATAATATCAGTAAAAAAATTGGTATGCAGGTGTTCTTCATTGGGTTGCAGAGCCTTCTCCTGGGGTTGATCCGTTGAAGGTTGAAGTCAGGCTGTTTGATAAACTGTTTCTTTCTGAGGTTGGTATTTTTATTAAGTGGCATCTTTGTAACTTGGGGTTTTCATGGTTTGGTTTGGCTGGTTTTGATGAAAATGTGGAGCCGAAGCGCTAACTATGGTATCGGGACACCACAAAGCAAACTGGCTGGCTGTGTTGACTGGGCTGGCCGTATGGCGGTTTAACGGTTTGGTTTTGGCTTTTTAAGCTAAGTTTTATTTTTATTTTTTAAAATAAATCATTACTTGTATTAGATCATTTAGAATGATAAGGATGGTCTTAACTATAATACATAGACATGACTACATATTTCAAAATTCAAAAAGAATATATAAACGATAAAATGTCAAATGGCTGGTTCAGTGCATACGGCTGGTTTCAAATTTCAAACCGGCTGAATCTTTAAGCCACCGACCATGAAACTGAATGATTGTGGATCTCAAACCTGCCAAGCCAGACAACTTGCTAAAATCAACTAAGCATTTCCTAAAATCAAATGTTAAACTGTAATCAAGCCTTGATTATTGACGTTAAATTAACTCCAGTTTATTTAACATATATTTCTATTAACTCAATTATATGTGCGAATTGAACCCTTATCTATCAAACAAACTGACCTTTTCTTTTACATAATATTGTTATTATTTAGACTGGTGTCTGTACTCTAATCATTTCATTTATACTGGACTCAGAATCCTGAGAACTCGATAACTGGCTTGATGATTTAAACCCCGAGTCTAAAGTGATAATACCGTGCGCCTACGCTGTACCGCCACTCCGATTTGCAGAAGTAGATGATAAATTTCAGTTTGAAAGGCTTGGTAAGTTCCAGAACCTTCTTGTTGCATAATTCACGATTTACTGTTTGCAAATTTTGTTTTTGAAACATGAAGTTCTTTTTGTCAGGGTATTTTGTTGCCGACAAGGATTCAACACCCGAAAAGCTCATATTCAACAGGACTGTTACGTTGCGAGACAACTATGGTAAAACCTCAAAGTAGATGAATCGTAACATCGTATGACTTGTTTGTTTACTTATGATATTTGTACTTTTTTTAATCTGAAAATGATAGAAATTAAATACATAAAATGTTTATTTTGTGAAATTTGTGGGTTTGAATTTAGTTTAAATATGATAGGTTTGGTTTGGCTATGTTCGTATCCATGAACACTTGTACTGGTTGGTCCTTTTTATTTTTATAATTCTTTTGGATACTTGTGTCAAAAAAGAAGCGAGTTTAATTTCATAATTATAGGTTAGTTATTAGTAACATTTAAAGTTAAAATAGGAAAACTAAAATGTTAAAAGAAAGTCATGTCAGTGTCAACATGCCAATATTCACATGTGAATAGCCATTGTCAACGTGAGTCCATGACATTAGCCTAAGTGCATTATTATTCATTAACGTTAGCCAGGGTATATAAAACGCAAGTAACAAATGATCATTCAAATATACATTGCCGCTATTTACATTTTGGGTTTTATGTTTTTTTTTATGATCATTTCTAATATTAATGAGAATGAACTAGTTAATCTTCTTCACGAACGAAGAACAAGATATTTTATTTGTGTTCTTATTCTTTTTTTTTTTTTGTTTAGTAAGATATCAGCCCAAGCATTATTATTCTATAACATTAGCCCCGATATATGTAATGCAAGTAACAAATAACCACTCAAATATACATTGTCACTGTTTATGTTTCAAGCTTAAACATGAATGATAAAAATGCTTATTTGCATGATCGTATTCGTTTATTTGTTTGGTTAAGACTAAAAGAATGTTGACAAACATAGCTACGGATCGTGTTTCATTCCATTCATTTATAGCTTTATTCTTACTTAAGTTATATAAATTACATATTTTTTCTCAAGGCATAAAATCACTTCTGTTTTTCCCTTTCCTAATCATATATTACATATCTATTATATTAAAATTAACTTATTAAATGGCTATCTTATCTTGTTTTTACCAAGGGTTCTTTATGTATTTATATTTTGTTATCATAATTGTTTAAAGTTTGACATTTGTGTTTTGTATTTTAATATATAACATTATTGGTGAAATAAAGGGATTATTGTTTTATACTTTATGTTATTGATGCTCTTAAAAATAAAAATGTGTAAAAATAACTTAGTAAAAATATAAATACAATAATCATTCAGTAACTAATTTTAATAAAGTGGATAAATATATAATATATGTTTTAAAAAGAAGAAATATGTAATTAGTTATTTAGCTTTGATGAATATGTAATTAATGATTTTAGAAAAAAAATATAAATAACCCTGATAATTAAATAAACACGTATGCCATATGTCATAATTTTATAAGCTCTCACTTTTTAAGTTACTTTTTATCTAACAAATAATTTATTCATCCCTTCTCTTTCTTAACTATAAATCTTTATCACTATTCTTTATTCTTTTTTAAATAAGTTTGTTTTCTGCTTTTATTTCTTGAACACTAAATTTTTATTACCAGTTAATAAAAAAATTGTATTTAACACAAGTTACACATAAGTTAATTGAGATGTTAGGTGTGAACTTACCCTAAAGAGTAATTCTTGTCAATTCTACAAGACTATAACAATATCACAAGCATACATCTAAATAATCAAGTGAATAATAATATAAAATAATTCAAAACCGGACAATTATCCCCAAAACTATAAAGTCTTTAACGACCTGAAAAAAACCTCCAGTTACATTTATAAGCCATAAAAGAGAAGAAAATATTATATAAGTCTTCGATATCTCATAATGGTCTTGACTAACAGAAACATAAACGGACGGTTTTCAGGAACATTAGTTTACGGGCTGCTGATGATTACCATACCCGTTTGACCCATAACCAGATGCCGCCTCACCACCGTACATGCCTGAGTCCTGATTCTGTGCCATACCATACCCATACCCGTATCCTCCACCTCTCCCCTGGTAGTTTCCGTTGGTATCCATTCGCTGTCAAACAATTTCAACCATCACAAATCACCTTTGCAAGTAACCATCTTGTGTAACACACTCAAAACAGCAGGTACAAATGTACTATACGGTTCTCAACATATTATTTGTTTTAAAATGAACGTCTCTATATACATAGTATAATACCGCAAGTCAGGAATCGAGAAACTCGTATGAAATAAAAACAACTTTAACTCCTTTGTTTGGTTCTAGCAACCAACTTTAAATTAGGGCAACAGAGAAACCAACTTACAATTAATTACAGATTTTAGCAACCACATTATACTACACATGTGAAACTAAGAAATAAATTTATTTACATGTTTCAGAAAACTATCTATTATCTTATATTTATAAAAATAAATATTATAAATGTCAAATTAAATACCATGTGTCATATACATATATACTAATGACATATAAGATGTTATGTCAATAATTTCTGAAAATATCAGCAAAATGAGACTGTTATCATAGGAAACTTGGCAACTAAAATCATGTTTGATTACATTTTGTTTGTCCTGAGCGTAATAATAAAAGATATTGCAATCATTATATATAGATTTTCCTAATAAAAACCAGTATAATTCTTACACTAATCATTCTAATCCTAAACAATACATATTAAAATAATAAGATAAAGAATAATATTTTATCCACAAAGATCATTTATCCTTGCATCTCAGGCCTTATCGAGATTGCCTCTCAAAAAAGTAAAAAACTCTTGAGTAGGCCCAGCAACCAACTTCCTTGGGCCTCTTATTGCCATTTAATAAACCATGCAAAACTAGGCCCAATGCTTGAACCAAACACAGACTAAAAGTCATTTAATGCATTGACCCATAACTCTGTCCCCCCAAAAAGGCTTCAAGCCTCCTATCGAAACTGTTTCCTTTCGGCCTGTTTCCTTGTGTGTAACAACAGGCCCATGTGGTTTGCCATGATTCCAGGCCCATTAAAAGGCCCAGCTTTTCCTCACACGAATTCAATAGGACACGGGACAAATCAAAAAAAAAAAATCAAACTGAAAACTAAATGGGTTAAATGTTATAATTAGTTATATCCTTATAAGGGTGCAAAATTTCATACACATCCTTCCATGTTTCAAAATAGCATATATAGTATTTACCTTTTCAAAACACTAGAAAGTATTATATTTATTCTTAGTATATAAGTAAAACCCTTGTTTTCACTTGATAAACACAGAGAACAACAAAAGTTTACTAACAGTAGCAACAATGTTTTCATATTTGTTTGTTCAGTATTTCAACGGAACAAACCAGCGTAAGATTTAAATAACTAACTCTGTTTTATTTTATTTACTACCTAGTGGATAAATATGATATTTTCTGTGCTTTAAAAGATATATATGATATTATGAAATTTAGAATGATATATAGATTATACTTTTTTTAAAAGATATGTATAAAATTAATCCATTAAGAAATATTAAAATATAGCAATAAATAGTTTTGACAGTCATACCAACTCTATGAACTATGCTCCTTAATACAAATCCCACTGATAATGATAATAAACAATTAAACATAATCATCCTCTTAATCCTTATTTTTCTAACAATGATCCGTATCCTATGAAAAACTAATCATCCTAATCCTTAGCTAAAATACTAACACCTATCTAAGACATTAAATAACAAAATGTCTCCTTTATAATATCAATTATGCGCGGGCCTAGCAACTAATTTTGATAGAAACTTTCCCCAAAAGTGTCACATTTATATTTAACAAAAGAACAATCAAACATACAGTATAACAAGATAGTAGGTTCTAAAGAGGGTTAGATGTGGGCATACCTTACCTCTACCTCAAGGGGTCAGAGGCTGCACCCAGGGGGACCCCCGGCTCATAATACCTCTATACTAAGAACATAATGTATGCAACATATAGTAAAAGCACATAACATATCAAATTACTAGCAACACAAGCCAATTAGAGCATGAATACTAGAATTCCTGACTAAATAAACGCACACCTAGAAGACAGCAACCATTTACACCTATTGACTAAGGCATTCTAAGTACTGTTCAACCTGAGATACGAGGTCCTTAGGAAAGGCCCGACTAAATATATATTTGAACAAAAAGAATATATATTTTTCCATGCTTCAAAACTCAAAAAGTATATCAAACTCGTCGAGTTCCAACCGCAAAATGAACTTTGTGGCAAGCACTTAAAAGCTTGCAACACATACTAATCAAAATGAGAGAAAACTTTGACCTCAGAAATCAAAGTAGAGACCACAAATTGCTAGATCAAAATGCTAAATCATTTTTAATGCTTCCAAAGAAGCCGATAAAACAATGATGTGATTACTCCCCTAGTAATATTACCTTATACATGATACATAATAAATTCACAAACTTACAGTAATATAATGAAGACAATAATAAAAACCATAGAATGCATACCTGTCTACCAGCTGGAGTTTTACCCCACGATATACGAACAGTTTGCTTGCCAATGACTGTGCCATGCATGTTCTGAATTGCATCCTCGGCGCTGCTTCTGTATAACCAAAAAGAATATACAAATAAACTTTAGTTATGTTTATACTATCAGAGTCTGCATGACTTAAATTATAAACAATTTTTAAGCCATGATCACCTGTTGGCAAATCTCACAAAACCGCATCCTTTTCCTACAGGTATTTTAATAGATAAAATCTCGCCACACTGAATGAAAGTTTGCCGTAAGTCTTCTTCATTGACTTCCGAGTCAAGTCCACCGACAAAAATCTATAAATAAATTAAAAAAATTAAAACATTATTTAAATAAAAAAAACAGATGCTCATTGTTTTACAAAGAAACAAGCAAGCAACTCACTGTTGTATTTGAAGAATCTTCATCAGATTGGGAGTTCTGAGAACCAAATGAACCATTTCCACCAGCTAATATCACAGCTAAATATAATAACAAACAATTACATACAAGATTGTAAAGCACCTGAAAGGTACTATTGGGTGATAGACCCCTCTTTTCTATCTCGCTTACTTTTTATGTCACTTCATATAAATACACATTAGTGATCCATAAGTATTTGACATATAATCAATTATATGTTACGCATATTTATAGAACTTAATAAATTTGCTACAAAAACGAAATTCATTAAACAATTAAATTCTTACACATATTACATTGAAATTCAGAGATTACATTAATTAGACACTACAGTTAACATGAAATAACTGAAAGAACAAATTACTTACAAAACACAATACTTAAATTAGTACATTACATTAGAAAAAAGAACTTTCTACGTAATATTCTGTACATAGTTAAGAAGTTATGGTTAATGAACAAAAAAAACTCTACAATGCTTAAAAGTTAAATTAATACAACACATAGAAAAAAAAGATTTATCACAATAAAGTTTTTATACAATTAAGAAGTTAGAGTTTTTTTAAATTATTTTACAAGATCATAATTGCAAAATTTTTATACAAGTTAAATAAATTTGGGGCCCACCCATCATCTCCTCTATCCCCTCCCGTTGCTAATGATCTAATTGAGAAAAAAATCAAGAAAAGGGACCAGACCACACCTTGTGATGAAAATTGTTGTTGACCATAATGTTGTTGACCATATTGTTGCTGACCATAATGTTGTTGACCATATTGTTGCTGACCGGATGGCTTTTTAGGCGTCGCAACACCAATCCTCATGGGCCTGCTCGAACAATATTGACCGTTCATTTCAGTCATAGCCCTTGACCTCTCATTTTCATCACTAAATCTAACAAATCCATAACCTTTTGAACACATAGTATTTGTATCCACAACAACTTTTGCACCTTTGACTGATGGATATCTACTAGCAAATGTATCATGCAAAATTGAATCAGTCACGTCAGGTGCCAAATCACCCACAAATATTGATAACTCTGAGCTGTTGTCGCCACGCTTTTCCCCTGTGCTAAAACTCGCCCAATTTAACCTAAAGACTTGATCAGTGTTTGGCATTATGGTCCCGTTGTAGCTCTGAATCACTTTCTCAGCAGCCGAATGAGAATGAAATTCAACGAACCCATAACGCTCTGATTGACCAGTTTGTTTATTCCTTATGAGCTTTATTGATTGCACCTGCACATTGAAGGGTAATGAATCTTGCTGATATTAATCCTCTCAAGCATATATTATATATAACATCAAGAACAATGCAACATTTCTAAAGAATAAGCAAGTATGTCTTTGCATCTTAATTACATGAAATCAAACACAAATAGCCAATAATGTCATACATATCAAGAACAATGCAATATCAAAGATTGTATCTTTAATTTCAAGAAAATTTAAAAAGTGCCCAAATAACCAGCAACCAGTTTCCATCAATAAAACAAATTACTAAATCAAACAACAAAACATTAGAACATCAAGTTTTTACTTCCATTTTTAAGTAAAGGGTCCTATATTAGATAAACCACTTCACCTGTAAACTGCAGTTTACCTGTGGCTGCAGTTTACAATGAATTAGTGCTGTTAGATGCCTAATCAATGACTTAAATTTGGTGTTTCACAGAAAGATCTATCTTTAAAGTTGACCCAGAAACTGAAATTGATTTGAAACATTGTCAGTACCCATGATTAAACAAGAAAACAAGAACTTTAAGTAATGATTGACACCCAAAGTACAATTCTTGAATTCTTGATCAAATCTAGAAAAACACTTGAAGTAAATCTTGTTTCTTTCCTCAAATTAGTTACATTGCAAACAATAACAATAACAATAGCCAACACAACAAATTGACTATCAATTAACCAAAACATGAAAGACTTTTTAACAAAACACAACAATAAGGATAATAATAATAACCTCGCCGATCTGAGAGAAGCAAGATTGGAGATAAGTTTCATCCATCCAGTGCTGCAGATCACCGACCCAAATCGTTTTATTGTCTTCACTCGAACTCTGAATCTGATTATTGAACTGGTGTTGTTGATGACTCTGCTGCTGCTGCTGATACTGCTGTTGTTGCTGATAATGATAAGGCATGTACGCCGGCGGTGGCTGTTGGTACATCATCGCCGGATGATGCATCGCCATCGACGCCGCCGCGGGGTACTGCTGCATCGCCATCCACTGTTGTTGTTGGTATTGCTGCATCGCCAGCCATTGCTGCTGTTGCTGCTGCTGTTGTGGGGTCAAATCGCCACCGTTTGCGGTGGCGCTGCCGGTGGCGGTGGTGGTTCCGGTGGCGGTAGGTTGTTGCATCTTGAAGGGTGTGTGGTGGTTGACCGGCGGAGGTGGTGGTTTGCGGCGGCGGGAGGGGTAGAGGAGAAATAGCAATAGGGGTGTGGGATTGAGGAAGGAAAAGGGTGGTCAAATAAGGGCTTACGAAGATTTAAACATGGTGGTCTCGAGCCTTTTATTATTAAATGGAACTTTAAATTAACATTATAATTCTAAATGATATTAATAATAATGATACCGGGTGTTATTGTTTTAAAATCAATAATATGTTAAAACATTGTAAAACAATTTTTCTTCTCTAATAAAATACAGCTACAAAGACACGTGACAGTATTATATTTATTAAAATTTTTTTTCTTTGTATTATTAAATAATATTATTAATTACTAATAATGTTATTTAATTTTTTTTAGATTAGCATAGTTTTTTAATAATTAAGAGAGATATCTTTTTATTAGTGATATTTTTAAAGAAATATTTTTTATACAATATTAAATTTTTTAAAAAATCAAACTTTTAAAAATACGAAACATTTTAAAATTAAAGTTTTTGAAAAGTAAAATTTTTATAAATAAAAAATAATTAAAAGTGAGAGTTATAATAAGAACGTTTTCAAAAATGACATATTTTTTAAAACGCATGTTTTGAAATAAAATTTTATTTTGTTTATAATAAAGAAGATTTCAAACATATTTTATATTACAATGTGGTTTTATAATTAAAAAATTTTCATTCTATTTTAATATTTTATTTTATTCAACTCATGTAATACGCGGTTTACTAAAGCGAGTATGATATATTATAGATAGTGATGAAGGATAAATAGGGGAAAATAAGTTAGACGATTACATGGGTTGTTTATGTATAATTGTATCTGATTCTCATAGTTCTTAATGTATTCTTAATTTTAAAGTATACTAGCAGGATGAGTTCTCGTTTGTTGGTGGAACTAACAAGATAAATCGCTCCATCGACTATGATCAACCATGCATCACACGTATAAAATTAAAAAAGAGCTTTTAGTTTATCTGTACATAGTATGTTTGGTCTAGTAATTTTCACATGTAAAGTTGAATTAAGTGCAAGCTTCACTCTTAGTGGTGTGTTTCTTTTAGTTACTTTAGATTTTAGCTTTACGACTATGCTCCCCCGAACTCAAATGCTTAAAATATACCATGACTAACTAGAAGCTAGTCGGCGAAAAACAACAAATTACATGAACAATAGTAGGATTTTTAACATAACCACCCAGTTAATGTTTACCTTACCCTTCCATGTTGATAAACCATTTTAAGATATAAAATCATTAAACACTAAAAAGTTTATATCGATGTTTTTTTTTAAGCCCTTTAACCTAACGAATGACCCATAGCCTAGTAGCCTATTAATATAGTCGATATCCACTATATTAATCAACTTTCGTGATGAGTTTGGATAGGATAAATGGAATTGGTTGGGTGAAATGTCAGGGTGTTTTCGGTTAAATCGTTAAGGCATATTGTTGACATTAACAGGATGGCGATTGACCTCAATCAACAAATTAAGGTATCTGTCATGGATCCTTTTAAAACATCAACTGTTTCATTTGAAGAGCCAGACTATATTGAATTTGTTTATATATCTTCCTAGCGGTTAGATAGTGTTTCTTGTCTCATTGGATTGCAGCATTTGTAGTGGGGAGCATGAGTCCATTGATCGCAATCTTATTCACTATCCATGTGTGGTTTAAGGTGGTGACTTGGTGTTGTAAAGTCCCGATCAATAGAGATTTTATTCAAGGTATGCTTTCGGTCCCTTTCATTTTGAATGTTTCCATAAAACAAAAGAAAGCGATGTTTCTAAATTTCGTGGCAACGCTTTAGTTTATTTGGAAGGCCCGTAATGATAACACCTTTAATCTAGACCTGAATCGACGCATATGGTTGTTGATAATGTTATATTCCACTTCTATGCATGGATGAAACATAAGGTTAAAATCAATTATATTATTTCACATAAATGGTGTAATATCTCATTTTCTAAATTCCATTGTAATGTTCTCACGATCCTAGCATTTTTCATAGTGGCTGTTTTGTTTAAAGAAATTTCCTATAAAAAAAAGTAAGAGAAAAATAAAAGTAATATCCGGACCCCGATATAGTTTTACAAAGAGTACCAAAAATGTAAATCATGTTGCGGATAGGGAATTTATTTGCAAATCAACAAAAGTTAGGGGACTGAAAGTGGGCACATCCCATAAGAAGAGAGGTCGGTTTAGAAACTTAGATTCGATAAATCACCTTCGTCGGTTGTGTTGCCAACGTGGAGTGTTTACAGCCGTTGATGAGACGGTGATCAACCGTAGTTAAGAAAGCAACGGTGAAAGCAACTATGAGTGGGGCCCGTTGGTGATCATAGATCTTGATCACAAAGCTAATCGAGGAGGCAAACATGGGTGCATTTCTGACCGTTGATCTTAAAGCCGTGTAGATGGATGGTGAGGATGGAATTAAAGTGGGTGCATGAGGAATAAGTGTGGTCAAACTTTAGGGCTGTGTTGATGCACGTGCCATGTGATGATATGGGCCTCCATGTCTAGCCTTCTTGACTTCTTGTTGTGTGGTAAAAACATATAATTGACCGTGTCTAACGGAAGTCAAAGCCTAAAAGTTTACATAAAACATCCTAGACTACTTGTCTTTAGTTCAAATGAAAAACCGTTTCATGCTTAAGTAATAACGATTATCATTCGGGTCAGTAATCCATCAGTGATTCAATGAATAGATAAAAAACAAACATTTAGTTTTGTTATGATTTAGTTCTCTCATCCAAAGTATCGTGAAAGAATTCATCTAATACCAAGAATACTAGTATAGAGAGGAAGGAGTAGAAGTCCGTGGAGGCATGTATGAAAGAGATGGAGGCATGTGAAATAGTAAGTAGTGGTGTTATTAACTTTATGCATTACAACAAATACATACAGTAGTTGTTTTATGTTTTTAAATTTTAAGTCTTTTGAAATTAAAACAAATACTACTCTTTTTTAATATGAGTTGAAAATTTATGATAATCCTCTATTTTTGTGTAAGAGAAATGAAAATATATCAAATTGATTAGAAGGTTTATTTACAAAGTTATTGTAACTTTTTCAAATGAAAGAAAGTGTTTCTATTTGAAGGTTTATTGGATGCTTTATTATTTTATGCGATGAAGTATGGACCTGAGCAACCAATTCGGCTACATGAATCCTACCTCAAGGGACGGAGATTGAGTGTGAATCAAATACAATTTGACTTGGGTAACCGGTAAAACTAAACACTGTCAGCCTCGTCACTAGAGGGGTTTTTATGTTACCCTACTCCGACATGAGTAATGGTATTCTTGTGTAAGGAGAGTGATACGTACAAAACGATATCGAAAAGTATAGGACAAGTTAAACTTTCCCAAACATGCATACACCTTTGCCTATTTATACCATTTGGCATTTGACTTCCTTGGGCCCCCTGTAAAGGAACTTGACATTTATCCCACATCTTGAAACTCCTTCTAGTGATAATTAAAGTATTATGTTATTTCAATAAATCAGCCAATGATCTCTTAATGGTCGAAAAGAGATGTGAAAGATTTTGCCTTACTTTTGGTGTTACTAATTATTAACCATTAACCCGTTCTTCTAAATTTTAAAAAAGTTAATTTAAATACACCATAAGATGATCCACATCTTGAATCTTCATCTAGTGTAGTTAAATTTATCCATTAATCATACCCCATTTCAAGATTGAAAGTCTCATCAAGGCTCCAAAATATCACCAAAGTTTGCATGCTTATAAACAATTGCTATGTTACATGTCATGGTATCTCAAGTAATATCTTCTTGATCAATTAACTATCTTAAAAAAGGTACATGAGTTGAAGCTTTAAGCTAATAGCAACCAATTAATAAAAAATTGAATCATTATTACGAAAAAAAGTTGAATTCCATGTTGTTTCATATATTAGTATGTCATTATCATTATCATGACAGGTCGTCTAAAACCAAAAGTAAGAAAATTTAATCAAATCATATCTTTTATACATAGAAACATAATCTTAATAACTCAAATTTATGTACTTGTATCTTATGCTAATCAGCTTTTGAAAATGCTAATGTGGGCTAGAAATTAGGAACGTCTTGGTTAACAACAAGACCAACAACACTTTATGAGTGTCAAAAGAAAAGAACACATGCCAACATGTTTAGAATACTCTTATAAGGACAAGTTAAATAATGACTTAAAAGACCATAAAATAGTTAAGTAAAATTAGAAATAGATTTTAATTTGTTAAACAATGCATTAAGGGCACCCGAAGTGCAGCTCGGGTACTAGGATCGAGTTCACGGGGTTTCACGGGCACACCACCTGTGGTCCATCGGGTAGGCCAAATGGGTCGAAAGTTAGGCTCACGAACCCACATGTGAACCCATGATAAATTATGCTGTTGAACGACTTTGTTATCATGGGGGTCACCGTTAGCTATTATAAAAAACTATACTATGAATATGCATATTTAATTATTTATAACCATTTTTTTACATCAAATGGTATATTTCAATTAAAATTTCATAGTTTATTTTTTAAAAGTTTCATAAATGTTTTTTCATTATTAATTTGTAATATTATTGAAGTATTTATATAACTAATTTTAGAAAGGTAAACTGTTTAAAACATGATATTCTCATGAGTGTTATTAAGAAGTTTGGTTTCTTAGATTGGTGTTAGAGTTTATAACGTTTTCTAAAGAGGAATTAAAAAAAATACTAGATAATATTGTATAGATTGATTCGCATTTAAAGGATTATGGCTTTTTCTATCATTGAGTTTCCGTGATACAAAACTCATCAAAATCAACACGTTTTTATATGAATTAATTAGAGAAAAGTAATAGGATTAGAAAGTGATCCAGTTGGAAATGTACACAACTTAAATCCGTTGAAAGTTGCTAAGAGTTCGACATTTTGAAAATCAACTACGTGGACTAGGGGCGGCGAGGGATGTGACGTTGAGTTGGAAAGATGGTGTTGTTCACGGAACACCACCTCACCTCTGACAGTATCAAAAAATGTTAAAGTTTGCGTGACTAGAGTGCCAATTGGTTTTCAAACACAAAGAAGCAAATGATGGCTGCAGTACCTTGATGCGTGAGGGAGTTGCGACTTGGGCCACATGACAAGGCAGACCCCCTCCACACTTGCCGACATGGTAGGGCAGTGGTGACGTGGGTGTCGTATGCTTATGTGTCGCGGCATGACTCCCACACAATTAGGTCTACTCTTAGATCCAATTTGTGGATCTAAAGCTCTGCTTTTATATTCAAAGCTTAAATTTTAGTCTACTCACTAGACCAAATTCATATATTTAGAGCTATGATTTTGACTATAAACTCCATAAAACGCACCTCATGTATAATATGATTTTAAAAGAAAACGAGTTTTAAGTTCTAATTGGTGCTAAGTAGAACCAAAAAGAAAATGAGTTTTAAGGTCTAATTGGTGCTAAGTAGAATCTTTTTATAGTAAATAGTAAGAAATTAGACTTTTATATATATTTAGATTTTTTAATATATCAAAACTTTTTTTTTTTATGAAATAAGAACATATTACATTTTAAATATATCTTTTAAAAAAAATTAGAGCTGTGTTCTTAATTAATTGAATAGTGTGCCTAAACTTATAAATCTTGTTAATGGTTTAATTGCTTAAGTTGAAGTCAAAGAAATAAGGCTAGAGAGGCTAGATAGGAGGAAAAAGAAGGTTTTTAATGCATAACTACACCACTTATCTTTCCTATTAATTGCTAGAAATGTTTAATTTCCGTCCATTAGTATGGTTACATGTCTTCGGGGCGTTATCCAAGGGGGTTACATTTGATAATTAAAAAATTAACACCTCATACAAAAAGCCAACGTTAAAGCTCCGAATTTTTTATGATTGCCTCTTTGAACTCATACAAATTAGAATTTGCGAAAACCTACGATTTCTTTTAAAAAAACGTTAGTTAACCATATGTTTCTAAAAACCCACATTCTTTTGGTCACGCTAGTTTCCCGATAAGCCTTTGTCTTGCAAATCACCTTACCCGACTTCAAACCATGAGAAGAGATTTCAATTGTCCCCCGTTAGTTTGGCGCTCTAGAGATTCAAACCCAAGACTTATCCAAAAGGAATCTCTTAAAAAAAGAACCCTTTTACCAATAGACCAAAAGTCTGATAGTTGTTTTTTCATAGACTTAACCATATAAAATTGTTAATGTCACCGTTACAATGTGCGTAACGAAGCACAAACACGTCACATTATGTGTGCTTAACTTATAGTTTATAGTTACCACTAAGTAAAATCAAATATTATAAATGCGAGTTTTAGAATAATAATTTGCATATTAATATTATTTTCTTAAACTATAAATACAACACTTGGATTTAGCATACAACCTCCAACCCGACCAAAACCAACATCATGGCTTCAAGTTTTCACTCAAAATACATATCAACCTCTCAAGAATATCCTCTTCATTGTCATGGAAGGTTTCGAATACACAAAGATGGCCGATGTGAAAGATTCATCGGAACCGATACCATCCCCGCCGGAACTGATCCCGCCACAGGCGTCCGATCAAAAGACGTCATCATCTCACACGAAACTAACGTCTTTGTAAGGATTTACGTCCCTAAAACCATCACCAGCGAACACAGACTCCCTACTCTGATTTACTATCACGGTGGTGGTTTTTTAACAGAATCCACCGCTTCTCCGACCTACCACCCAACACTTAACTTGATCACATCAGAGTCCAACGTGGTTATCGTGTCGGTGAACTACAGGCTGGCGCCCGAGTATCCTATACCTACACCTTACGAGGATTCTTGGGACGCGATCCAGTGGGTCGCGTCCCATGCAACTAGAAATGGTTGCGAGCCATGGTTAAACGACCATGCAGACCTTCATAATATGTTCTTTATTGGAGATAGTTCGGGTGCCAATATTGCCCACAACATGGCTATACGGGCCGGGTTGAGGCCGATTAAAGGTATTAACCTTAATGGGCTTATTCTACTCCACCCGTTTTTCTTAGGAAAAATCCAAAATGAACCCGTTTGTGACGAGTGGATGGAGTTGATGGAGATATTGTGGAAGTTGGTGAACCGACCTGGGATCGGGCAGGATGATCCGTTGATTAATCCGGGCGTTGACCCGCGTGTTTCGGGCTTGGGATGTAAAGGATACTTGTTTGTGTTGGTGAGAAGGATAAGTTGAGGGCTTGGGGTGTTAACTACAAGAATGTGATGGAGAAGAGTGGATGGAAAGGAAAAGTGGAATTGATGGAGAGTAAAGGGGAGGGGCATGTGTTCTTTTTGTCTAATACTTCAAGCGAAAATGCTTGTATGTTACGCAATAGGATTTGTACTTTTATTAACCAGATTCATAGTAGAGCTTGAAAGTATAAGTTGATTCACGTTTGGTCCATACACTATACACTAATCGTGCAACTTAATAGAATAATCTATTTTATGAGCAATTTGGTGATATATTTTTTCATATCTTCGGTCATACACTGTAATGCTAAGTTATATGAAACATGTATAAGGTTGTTGTCATCTACTCGAAGTGTTACAACTTACTAGAAGACAAATAACAAATTAGAAACTTTTAAAGACAAAACACGTATATACCAATATGCTTAGCCGACTTGTAAGGACAAGCAGGAGAATGTAAAAAAGACTAGAAAATGTTTAAAAAAAGGAAAGAAAATGTCTTAATGAGACAGAAGCTTGACAAACTACAAGTGATTACCTAACTGTCGGACTCAAATTCTCTAATAAGGAGTTTTAATCTTACTTCAAATTAGTTTTTTCCTTTGATTTTTCTAATTGTAAACACTACTATAAATTATAGAATGTGTACTTATAATATGATTTTAAAAGAAAACTGAGTTTTGACATCTAATTGGCAATAGGTAGAGTTTTATTTATAGTAAGAAATTGGACTATAATATATTTAACCTATTAAATATAATAGAACTCTAATTTTTACTAAACAATTATTAATTGCATTTTATAAATAATTTTTAAAAAATATAATAGCGTTATGTTTATTAATAACTTATATTGTACCTAATTTATCAATCTTGTTACATTACATTATGGTTGAATCCTAACGACAATGGTCTTAATTGCTAACATTGATAAAGAATCAAGGCTAGAGCTAGTAGATATAGAGAAAATGAAGTTTGTTATATTTAATTTTCTTTATGACTGGTAATTTTTTTACACTTATATCATCTATCTCGGGTTGAATTCACATTACTTTTATACAGGTAAATATCATGTCATTATATAGTAGTTGATGGTGTTCATGATATTTAACCACACCATAAATCTTTCCTTTTTTACTTTTCACGTCAATTCATATTAATTGCTAAATATGTTCAACGCCGTTTCATTAGAGGAGGAACAAAATCCATAGCAAAATTAAAAAAATGTTGATTAGTGTAATTATCATAGTTAAGGATAAAAATTATAATTATTATAAATATATATAAAGACCTTATGAAATGTATAACTTCATCAAAACATAAATACAGTATCAAACAAATATGAATAAGTCTAATTTTATGGTTGGAAACTTGTCAAGAATCTTATTAATTAGTTTCGATTGTATTACAATTGTGTAAACTCGAGGAACCATGTAATCCATTGGATTTGTATGCGTCAGATAAAATGTTTATAGGTCATTTGTAGAGTTTTCAACATCCCCCCCCCCCCCCCCCACACACACACACACGCGCGCGCGCCCGAAAAAATGGTGTGTTTGGAGAACAATTTTGCAATCAGGATCGTTTTTTTCCTGAATTCTAGTCTAATCAAATTTCTCAGATTTGACATTGTATTCTCGAAAATGCAAGTAGAATGAGTTCAATTGAGTTGTACATAAAAATATAGTTGGTCGGTATTAATTGAGATACACTAGTTCATGGTTGGTTTGTAAAATTATAAAAACTATATGAGGTATTGTGTATTATTATTTACTATTTGTAGGAGTACAACGAGGATAATCACTTACAAAAACAAATCATATTTTCTAATTACGGTAAATATTATTACAACAAAAAATACAAAAATAATCTGCATCCCTAGAGCATGGCAAGAGGACGTAGAAAAAAAATAGTCCTTACACAAGAGGGACGATAGGGGAAAAAAGTCGATAACTACTCAAGTATTGTTTGCAAAATCAAAGGAGAGAGGAAGGGATTGAAAAAAAATAAGATAAGAACGTAAGACTCTGATTTTATATTTACTTATACTAAATCTCGTCCATATTATGTTCTTTTATTATTAGGTAAAGGAGTTCATTGAATAATGTAGTTAAAAATTAGTTTTGTATAGACCATTAAGCTCAAAAAATCTAACATAAAAAACATCTAAGTTAATAAGAGTTAATTTAAAACTGCCAAAATACTATAAATTTACGACTTTATTTTTAAAAATAACTCAATGATAAATAAATCTTTTAATAAGCAAAAATGAGGGCTTTTAATGGTTTAAACAAAGTAATAACTGGATGAACATAAAACATATTACTAGAAATACGAATTCAGACAAATCAAAATAACACCGTCAGATTGAAAAGGAGCAAAATCTAGATGACATCCGTTTATGATAAATAAGAGTCACCGGGTTTATGCTTATCATGAGAAATTTGTAGTATCATTGACGATCTAAAGTAAAACTCTTATTTTGATCTGTATGCAAACATGAATGCTGCATGAGAAGACTTTAATTTACCACCAATATATCACAGGGACATTCGATCTATTCATTCACTAATACTTCACAAGCCCATTTATAATCATCAGCTTCTTTTGTTAGCCCATTTATCGAAATAACTAGTGGAGAGATGGATTGTCATGATTTTTTAGTTATTTTATTTATATGATTAAATCATGGTTTTATGTCGACGAGCAACCGAATTTGTTCACGAACGGTTCATAAACACATAACCAAAGGGTTTACAAATACAAACGAATATTTAATATATTTAAAAATCAAAATCAAAATTTTTAAGGCAAATTGGATTTTAATAATCCAAACTATTACATATTGGCCGATAATAATCCATACTATCAATTTGGCCGTTAACACTCCCAACTTTCACTTTTATTACCAACAACAGTCCCAATGACATAATTTTCATTTTTTTACGTTTGATTTGGACTCGATTCGGTTCGCAACAATAATTATGAACGAAATGAAGAAACATACAAGTTAAATTGAGACTAAAATGGATACAAATCGAGCGTAAAATTTTAAAAATTATGCCACTAGGAGTATTGTTGATTATAAAAGTAAAAGTTAGGAGTGTTAGTAGCCAAATTAATAGTTTGAATTATTATCAGCCAATAGGTAATAGTTTGGATTATTAAAATCCAATTTGCCAATTTTTAATAATAAACTTAAATACAATCATCTTAAATAAATATAAAGTTAAACATTTAACATAATAATTGTATACATAATCATGAACGAACATAAACAAACTAACATAAAGGAATGGAAATGATGAATGCAAATGAACATATCACCAAATGTTTACGAACGTGAAAAATGAACGCAACGTCTATTCGTGTCTGTTCATTTATTAATGCGATAATATAATCAAACAAATGGTACTTGAAAAATAGAAATCAAAGCAAAAATGAAAGTGCATAACATGTATATATATAGAACAATTATAAAAACTAGTATCACTTGATCAAAACTCAAAAGTGTATATAGCAATGCAACACAAGTTGTAATATTCTATCACGTTAATTAAACGATCTACATACACGTCTAATAGTCCCATTAGAACCCGTTTTGACCCCAATTCTACCCATTCTCACAATGGAACTCACAAAATCGGCCTCAAACGATGGTCCGGTTAACGGGCTCAGCAACCCGAAATACGAATCCACTATTCCCCTCGTTGTCGGGTCCTCCATCAGCTTTGCATCCGATTGTAGCACCGCAAAACCAGCCCTAATGTTTTGTAGGATTTGAATGTCAAACTTGTCGCCGCTTCCATGATCCATTGGTAACCTCACGTTGATGTCCCCGTTTTTTGGGCAAATCGATGATAGTTCGGGTAGGAACCGAGGGTTTATACTCGGGTCGGGTCCTCCACCGTTAGCAAAGTTGTAGAGCCTTTCTTCCATGAAGAAGCATGCGGTTGTACCAATGGTATGTGCAGCTGAAATTAGTGGATATAAAATGAGTATCATCAAGATATGCAAATTTAGAATCTATTTTTTTTTTTTAAAGAAGTGTTACTTTGGACGAATAAATCAAACAATATTAAGAAATTTGGTCTGCTCTCTCTTATTCTTGTACGAAAATATTAAAAATTTGTTTTTTAACCGAACTAACAATATTTATTACAAACATTAGTGCACATGGTTGTGGTAGTACATCATCATGCAATTAAATTTCACCTTCCCAACTAGGTGAAGATCCCGAAGGAAGTAAAGATCGATAATTAAGTTGCTTTTTATTATTGAAATAGTGTTTTTACGAAAAACGTTATAGTATTTTGTGTTAATTTATAAGAGCATCCACAATAAAGAAACGTAAAAACACCAACAAACATGTCTAATCAGCTACCATGTTATAAAAACACTAATCCATTCAGAACATCAAAAACCTCTGCAATAATAAAACTTAAAAACACAAAAAGATCATGACACGTTATTATCACCTTTTTGTTTATCTCTCTCTATATGTATATTTAATATAATTAAAAAAAATGTTGGCCTCACCTCCCTTTCACTTTTGATGTTCATGGTGATGAACTTCTATTTCAAAAAACTCACCAATGATGAAAAACAACGCCATTCAATTTTTGACTTAAAAACGAACATTGGAAATGCTCTAAAAAAACTTTAGTTTTTGGGTGTTACTAGCGGAACTCGCTTATGTGACAGATGTCAACAATGCTAACTCAACAACTCAACGCCCTTCCTTGCCACCCCGCAAACATCTGCTACATAAACGAGTTCCGCTAACAAATGATTTACTTTCATTTATTGCAGAAGCAATAGAGCATTTCAGGCAGGGAAGAACATGCAGTGGGTGGTTGGCGCAATTACAAAAATAGTAAATACTATGATCAATATGAGTTCTTTCATTTTAACAATTCTAAAATTATGAGAGTCAGTATTTTAAATATATTCCCATGTTGAAAAATTATATATATTTTATGTCATTTGTGCATGTGTGTGGACCCCAAAGTATCATAAAAAAATATAAGCCGCACAAAATAATTTAAGTAACTTTCAAGAAATTGATTTATTGGTATACCACTTAGAAGCACAAGATCTTTGTCATTGAGGCCCTTTTCAATGAACTTCTGCTTAAGAAGCTGAATTGAATCTTTGACATCAGGCATTCTATCAGCCAGTTTGATATTCGACACTAAACCGTCCTTCCTTCCAGTTTCAACTTGATAAAATGGCCCATGGCTCTGTCGGAAAACAATTATCACCAAAAACCCATGTTAAAAATATTATATTTTTACTGTATTTCTCTTGCACACTGTATACGATGTAAGTATGTATGTGAGAGAGATATAAAGATGTTGCTAGATTGTGACCTTGTAGGACCAAGGTGAATGACATATGTCATTCCTCTCCGTATATTTTGACGGTTCAAGTTGCATGATAAACAATTATTATTTTTTTAACTTACCAAAGCAACACCATCTCTTGCAGCCATGGCAACAATATCTGCACATGAAACCACACCAGGACACACACTTTCCAGCTTGGCTTTTGCATTCTCTATTGTATCATATCCTAGTACTCCTTGATGCCCGAATGCACGTTTCTCCGAATTTTCACCATTCTCTATCAGAATCGACCCATCACACCCCTGAAAAGTGCTCATTCATATTTAAACATACATTCACGTGACGAGGCATGGAACACATGTAATTTTTAAAAAAAAATATTAAAGTATGAAAAAGTTGTAGCCATTTAAATTGTCTTTTATTAGTTTAACTATATTAATGTAAGTTGGTTTAAAAAATATTTGTAATAATACAATTAATATTTGTGTAAACGACCAATTAAAATAGTTAAACTAATAAAAGACAATCTACCTATTTAAACTCTTAATTAAAATTAATATGAGAAGATAATCACCTAGTCTTTAAATATATTATTAATGATATAAAACAGATATAATTAATGTGTATGTGAGAGAGAACCTCAACAAAGCAGTCATGGAAGTGAAGCCTGAGCAAAATGGCAGGAAGCTGAGGGTTGGATTCGGTTTCATTTCTCACGGTATCAGCGACGATTAATTCTGCGCTCGGACACACCTGACTGTAAAATCCTACTCTCAGTTGCGCGTCGCAAATCGCGACAAACAACTCAAATAATATGATCATAGACCACACACCGATTCTCATTTTGATCAAAATTTGATAGAATCAATCTGAAAGAAAGAGGTAAAGAAAGGAGGTGGAGGAGGACTGCAATGTTTGCAGTAAGCATTTATACTTATTTTGTTTTCATTGCACTATTTTATAATTATTTTTTGTTTCTACATGCATTAATAGTAATATTAATCGGTTGCATGTCAACAAGTATAACACGTCAAGTCTATTTCTTTTTTCTTTTTCCTTGAATGTGAGAAAAAGGTATAAAAAATTAGATTTATTGTTTCGGATTGTTCTTCATGTTGCTAGCTTTACATATCAATGTTTTCTAACACGTAAATTAAATATCATTTTAAGTGGCATCCACGTCATAAATTCGTTGTGTATTAAAAAGAAACGAGTTGTGCAACGAAACTTTTTCTTGAATTAAAAGTTATTTCACTAAACTACATATTTCTTTAAATTACGATTGAAAATTACTATATATCATACATTAAAAACTTGTGTTTTATAAAATATTTAATTTTAAAAGTTTATACAAGAACATATGTAATTCTCCTTTTACGAAGAAACAGACACATCTTTCTCACAGGAATCCCTCACTTATTTAAGGAACATTCAAAATGCAAACACATAACAATCTTTTCCCAAAAATCATTAGAAGTGAAATAATCCTAATTAAAAAAAAAAAAAAAAAAAAAAAAAAAAAAAAAAAACCTAACCGGAGATGTGTCGCCGGAGAGTTTAAGCAGAAAAACTACCGGTACCGGAGAATCTGCTGCCTCCGGGAAGTAAATCAAGCCACCGGAGATTAAACGGAACTTCCGGCGGTAGATTCGTCGGAAGGTAGCGATGCTGTCGCCTATGGCGTGGTAATTCCGGCTGGTAATGGTGGTGGTGGTGGCCGGTGATCAAGCTTCTGCGGCGGTGTTGGTGCCGGAGAAGAAAGGAGGATAAAGATGTGTTTTTCAACAACAGCATGTCAGAATGTCAGTGATGAATATGATAAAGAGTTACGTGCACGATTGGTCCCTGTAATATTCTCATATTGCAACATTGGTTCATACCGTTAAGAAATTACATAATTTGTCTCAACTGTTTACCTAACCGTAACATAATTGGTTCCTGTAGTGAATTACCGTTAGTTTTTAATGTTTATTTTATTAAAATGACCATTATCCTACTTCATTATTATTATTAAATTATTATTGTAATCGTTAATACACTTCACCATCACCTTAACCACCACCACCACCATCCTTAACCACACCACCACCACTACCGTTACCATCCTTAACTACCACCACCACCATCGTCACCATCCTTAACCACCATCACCGCCATCGTTAGCATCCTTAACCACCACCATCATCGTCACTATCCTTAACCATCATCGTCATTACCAATCCTTAACCACCACCATCACCATCTCCAACACCCCAACCCGATCGCACCATCACCCTAAAACGGATCGACCACCACCACCATCAGCTTCACCATAACCACCGCAGACCACCACCGTCACCACCACTTAGCCAACACCATCTCTTCCCCAAATTGATGCGGAGGCCGCCGGTAAACCAAAAGCTGTCAGATCTGAGCTCAAACGATGGTGGGAATGCCAGCGGCGGTGGCGTCGTCGGAGGTAAGGGTGCGTTGTACTTGTGACGACGTGGGTTTGAAGGACTTGGGACGGCATGTCGCAAGCGATGGGGTTGCAGGACTGTGTTGTATGTGCATAATTGTTTGTGTGTGTGTATATATATATATATATTCAAATTAAAAGAAAGTGGTCTCACTTGTTTTTGTGTTTTAGTTTAGGGATAAAGTGGTCTTTTCATTTTCATTTAACTGAGATACTTAAAAGAAATTAGTATTAAGAAACAATCGTGTTACAGTTTGTTAAACAATTGAGACAAATGATATAGTTTTTTAAAAGTTAGGATCAATCTTGTAACAGAAGAAAAAAGACCAATCATGTAATTAACTCAATGATAAAAGTTAAAAATTTTAATTTGACAGCTAGCTGTGGCTTATTACGAGGCTACTGTTGCTATATTTTCTTTTAATAAATTTATAAACATTTAATTTTATTCTTAAATAAAAGATTTTGTTTTTATGTTATAAAATTGTGCAAGCTAGACGGGTAGCCTGCAAGGTATAATGGTTTTATTTAAATTTATTCTTAAATCAAAGATTTTGTATTTATATATTTAAATTTATATTCAATGTTTCAATATAAATTTAACAAGAAAATTTATTCCGGCGTGTAAATAAAAATAAACTCAAAAATAAGATTTTGATGTCGCCCTGGCCTCATTTGTGGGACATAATGAAAAAATAATATTTCTAAGGGACATTTTAATGAACTTTTTCGATTAAAGGGATATTTTAATAAGCTTTTTCAATTAAAAGGAAATTATGGGAATACATACAATTATGATCAATGGTTAACAATTGTCTAAAGTAGATTAACATCACATATCATGTTATCTTACAAACAAAACGTGAATCCTTTATTCTAAAAAACACGACCGTGAATCCTTTATTCATGCGTCATATCTACATTGCTTAATACATTTTTATGGCGTAAATGTGGTTAAATGTGCAAATTTCTATTGGTTAAATCTTTTTTAATATGGGTGTTCAAAGTTTGAATGTAACACGAAGACTCCTAAAATCATGATAGGGACACATGTCGGGAAGCCTCTTAAGTCTTAACATTTATAGAATTATAGTTAATTTTATGATTTTCTTTTAAAAGGCAATAAACTTATCACTTTATCAGTATTAGGTTTGATTAAGATGATGATTAAAACTTTTAAGTTTTAGGTTTGATTGATTTGAGTTTACTTTTTTTTTTTTTTTTTTTTGAACAACAAAATATATGGATGATGGTTAGAAAAAGCTAACCAAACATCAAAAAAACAAAATCACATGAAAAAAATGGGTATTAAAGCCACTCGTTCACGGTACCTTTACTTTTTTTTTTTATAGTAACAACCCAAAGAAACCAAAATGTAAAATTAGAGACTAGCTTCACTTTTTTTTATTTATAGTAACAACCCCAAGAAACCAAAATGTAAGATAGAATTAGAGACTAGCTTCGTCGTCAAGTACTTCATATAATTTACAAAAATAAGCATGATTATCGAAAGTATTTTTTGAGAAGTGTTTTGAAACAACTGCTAAAGTTATTGATTTGTGACACTAAGCTCATGAGTTCAAGCTAGTTGTGAAAGAACACTCACCTGCAAAAAGCGTCGGGTAAAGTTGCATACATCAAAACACAAAACGATCCCGGCCTTGCGTAAAATGAGAGATAAGTCAAATATTATGTCAATTGTTGGAATGTGTTTTATACGTCAACAACCTGTTTGATATGTTTCCCAGCAAAGCATTAGTTACAGAACTCATTTTATTGACAAAATTTTCCGTTGCGAATTGAAAGTCATTTGTTGTATAGTGATTAGTTTCTTACAGTTTCACATATTTGTATCATATAGTGACAAATTGGGCATGGACAAACATCATAAAAAACGCATTTGCTCACTACTTTGAAGTTTTTTAAACTATGATGAAGCTAGGAATAAACAGGGATTTCAATGTTAAGGATATGTCAATTTTATATTTGTACATTCTCATTACCGTTAAAGCTTATTATTTTTCTGTAAATGTTATGATAATAAAATAATATATATCTCTCTTTTGTTTATTTTCATTCAACAATCTGCATTTTAAGACTCCTTAAACAACTTTTAATCAAGTTTAAACCAAACATGTTTGGTTTGTGGAATTTAAAAGAATTAAAATTGGAATCGGAAAATGAAAATTTTTCTTTAAAATTGTGGTTGGTTGTTTTATGATGGTAAATGAAATTGAAAAACATTCAATCATACCAACGATCTTTAGCCCAACTGGTTAAGATGAGGTGCCCAGGACATGTAAATATTGAGAGGTCATGGGTTCAAGTCTCACTCTGAGCAAAAATGCTCAGGGTTGAGCCAGAGGGTTTTCTCAGCAATGGGTTTCCTCCTGAGGGGGTTGGGGGTGCGGTCTCAGCTGGGAAACGAATAAGTGGGCCCGATTAAGATAACACTTATTCTCCGAATTTGGGTCGCACATTTGCCGTTCAAAAAAAAATACAAAGAAATTTAAATTCCTTTCAACCTCGGATGGAATTCTAAACTTTCTAAAGAATGTTAGGATGATTACCACCACTATACCCCTTTCCCCTTCTTCTTGTTGGTGGTGTTTGACGAACTTAAAAATACTTTTCAAACTAATTTTTCATATAAGGTAAAAAGTAGGTTTTGAAAATTAAAAAAGAAGTTACTTATCAACTTTCAAAAACTCATTTTAATCCAAATATTTATTATACCCATTTACTAACTCCTATAACTCCTCTCGTTTTTAACCGTATGTCCTTTTTGGTTATTTTACAACATTTTAATTTATAAGCTAATTCAAACATTTTTTTTAAAACTCTTTTTGAAAAATCATAA
This sequence comes from Flaveria robusta, assembly GCA_025506415.1. Taxonomy (NCBI): domain Eukaryota; kingdom Viridiplantae; phylum Streptophyta; class Magnoliopsida; order Asterales; family Asteraceae; genus Flaveria; species Flaveria robusta. The sequence goes on from JACCIZ010000252.1 coordinate 26,701, forward strand.
ATTATTAAGTTTTTTTATTAAAAGTCTTTTTCAATGTTAAAGTGTTGTCAATAGGGAAGGATTTTGAAGAAGGGTTTTGAAGTTTCATGAAATTTTTTGATGACGATGATGAAGTAAAGCTTTAAACAGGAACCTAAATCAAAAGGGAAGGGTTTGATGAAGGGTAATTTAACCATCTAAATTTTTTAACATTACAATTCCTTTCTTAATTTTACCAATCAAACATAACATAAATTTTTAAAAGATTTTTATTTCACTTTCAGTTCCAATTCAAATTACAATCCCAACATTAAGCATTTGTTAACCAAATGTCCTTTAAGTGTTCTTTAAAAGGTATTTGACTTTTATAATTATACTCACAACCCAAGTGACATCTATTTTATTTTTGGGTTATAGTTTTTGGATGTGTTATTGAAGACGATGCTGTTGCTTTGTCAATTTAATTTTCGTATAATCATTTTTAAAATAATACTTCTATTGATTTATTTATTATTATTTGGTAGAAAACAAACGAGCCAAATGGGCGATATGATATGCCTAAACTTTTGTGTGCATGAATCGTTTTGTAACATAGAAATGGGGTCAAAACTATTTGTCATGTTCTTGTGTTTGCAAGTATGAATTATTTTGTGGCTATAATATAGAAACTTTTGTGTTTATGAATAGTTTTTCACATAATTAGTCCATACTACCGGAAATTGCTTTAGAGACAAAATGCAATTAATATTTTTAGGTTTTTGTTTTGCTTATAAGTAAAGGATCATTAAGATGATAACTCATTTTCACATATGAAACAACTCTAATAGATATTCATGTAATTAAAAAGAAGATATTCACGGGCCGCGCCCCTAAAAGAGCTTAAATGAGCTGCTATTTGATAATTCATGATAGAAAAAATCCAACACTTTTAACTTATAACAAGCCCACAATAGTGTTTAAGTGGAATGTCTTTTCAACACACTTTAATAGCATAGATCATCTCCTTGAAGAGAAAATTCATTTTAACTCAACTTGACACCCTTTGGTCACATCCTTTTCTTTTTCCAAGTCAAAACTCAAATGTTAATTAGTTTTACATGTGAAACTAGTCATTAATTACTCATAAAAGATAACAAATCTATCTATTATCTATTATAATAATAAAAAAGCTTAAGATGGACACTTGGTAATTTTTGGTTAACTCTAAAATTATATTTCCCGCCTCTCTCTCCTATTAAACAAGAATTAATTTAAATATGTAAACTATACTATAAAATATTTAAATTATAAATGTTTTTATTCTAATAATTTATTAAAACATACTAAACCATATGATTTATATTATATCTTATCTTAAAATATAATATTAAATTTTTTATTTTTTATTATTTTTATTTATAATTTCTTAGATATTTATTATTTTTAATTTCACCAATGACAAATAAGTAATAACATGTAAGATACAAACCTTTTATAAAAAAATGATAATTTTAACATGTTAAATTTTATTCCACCCATGTATTACATAGGTTTTTAACCTAGTATCAACAAATATATATTGAATTGAACATCTATTTAAAAAGAAAAAAACTTTGTTTTAGTGGTGTAACCGTTCCATAAACTTTATTGAGTTGAATTGAACATTTGTTTAAACTAGTCATATAGTTTGTTTACTCAATTCAATTCAAATGTAATGAAAATGATGTAAGTTTAAATTTTTACAAGCGTAAAGTTTGTAGAGTAAAACGAAGAAATTGTTGTTGAAGAAAAAAAAAAGTTGTGATCCGTTCCATCAATTATTATTTATTAACCATAGTCAAGATATTTAATTTTAGAAACAATAATTCTCTTTCACACTTCATACCATGCTAAGTTTTTCTAAAGTTAACGTATAAAAATGTCTAACTTAATTAAAGCAAATTTCTAATATTAACACTAAATGTTCTAACTTTACTAATAGCTTATAAGAGTTCAAAAAGAGAAATTGATAGTTAATTGACATATCTTCCAAACAAAATGTTAGAGTTCATATCATACAGGATACATCTAATGTATTTATTCTACAAAAAAATCTAGTCACCGATATTCAAAAAAAAAAAAAAAAAATTGTAATATGATTTCAAAGGCATGCTAACATCTTTGTCCTAAATGAAAATTGTATAGTTTTGGGGCTTTAGTAAACAAAGTGCATAACTAAAAGGGTTACTCCTGATGTATTCTGAAGCAATCATTTTCACGTGAGAGAAAAAAGACGCTTATCATGTCTTTAAATACTCGCCGGAGATATCATCTATTCATCTTCTCCCACAATAATCAGAAAAATGTCTTCCGTTTTCGGTGCCGGAGATATATCAACTTCCGATGAGTACGTCTACGAAATCATCGGTTTCATAAGAGTACACAAAGATGGCCGCTGTGAAAGATCAACCGGAAACACGAAGTTGCCGGCCGGAGTCGATTCTCCCACCGGAGTTGAATCGAAAGACGTCGTAATCTCACCGGAAACCGCTGTATCCGCAAGGGTTTACATTCCCAAAACCGCCAGAACTGGTCGGAAACTGCCAGTTCTGGTTTACTTTCATGGTGGTGGGTTCGTCGTTGAATCCACCACCAGCCCCATCTACCACCCTACACTTAATACCTCACGGCGGAGGCAGATGTAATCACTGTCTCCGTTGACTACAGGTTGGGACCGGAGTATCCGGTCCCAACCGGATATAATGACTCGTGGGAAGCAATCAAGTGGATCGCTTCCCACAGTACGGCACCGGCCCTGACCCATGGTTAAACAAAACTGCTGATTTTAATAAAGTGTTTTTCGCAGGAGATAGTGCCGGGGCGAATATCGCCCACAACATGGCAATTCGGGTCGGGTTAGACCCGATTGTTGGAATAAACCTAGACGGTCTTATTCTCCTCCACCCGTATTTCGGGGGGAATGACCCGATTGGATCCGAGCTTGGGAAACATAAAAAGATGAAAGTGTTCACGGACCAGTTCTGGAATCTAGCGAACCGGTCCGGGAGCGGGTTGGACGACCCGCTGTTTAACCCGGAAAGGACCCGAATCTTTCGGGTTTGGGCTGCTCCAGGATCCTTTTAGCTGTTGGTGAGAAAGATTCGTTTAGAGACAGGGGTCTTTATTATAAAGATTTAATGGATCAAAGTGGGTGGTCCGGAAAATTGGAGACAATAGAGTCAAAAGATGAGGATCATGTGTTCTTTCTATTTGATTATATTTCCGAAAATGCTTGTGCTTTGTACAATAGAATTTGTACCTTCATCAACCACACTAATAATGTGTCACGTGTTTGAAAATCTGTGTGTATTGGCTAGTGTGTGTCTCTCAGGTGTCATTTTGTTAGTATTATTTCCAGTATCTTTCAGCTTCCAGCTAGTTTGTAGTTTGTACTATCTATATATAATTTGTTCCGTTAAAACAACATATTTGAAGTCTGATTTTTGTTTCATTGTGCAGCCGTTTGACAACGTTGTTGTTCTACGATGCCTATAACTTATAATCTTTTGAACTAGGGTATACAATTTACGATCAGGATGTCTTTACTTTCATTTAGTTAAAGTTTTGATGGTTATATGCTCGTATTTGATGGTATATGTTTAGGGCCGTTTCTGACATTTTAAATTTTCTGTGCGAGTACTAAAAAATATCTCCCTTCTAGAACATGTAATTGCTGAAAGTTTGAGTGTTAAGCATTCTAGAATTGTTTTTTATTTATTTATTTGACTCACTCTATAAAATGTCAATTAAAATAACTATGTTCTTTTATTTGTTGATAGACCAATGACACCTATAAAAGGGAAAAAAAAAATATAGCCCCACACTAAAACAGGCCATGTACAATCGCCACCATGAACTCAAAGACGGCCCTATATGTAATGGGTATGGGATCGTATACTATACCCGTATATAATTATATTTTTTAGAATAAATTATGTGACTAAATTTAGTAAAATATAAAAACTTTTTTAGGGTATATAATTGGACCATCACAAATTAAAACTTAACAAGTTTGATATTATCATTCTTCAAAAGATATATGTTTCTGTCTGGTTGTGGATACTTAAACACCATCATATATTGCTACTGCTAGTCGCATTTACTATAAAGATAACATTCCTAATAACATGGCTGATTTGTTAATTATCAAAACTTTAAAGGTGTAAAATATAAATTTGATTAAAATAGGAAAAAATATTTAAATCTCAATTTTATGAATATAAATTGTTGATAATCCCTCATGTTTTGAGGCATAGCCGGCCTACCACCACACCGGGTGTCGTTTCTTATGTTTATCAGTTTATGCAACGAATATTACATTCGCTTTGGTATGTACGGTGAAATCTTTTTATTTTCTTTGATTCTTTCTATTTTAATTGTAATATTAATCTAGTATTTGTCATTGCATCTAAACCACATATATATATATATAGTTTCATTCGTTATTTCATGCCAAGAATATTTCATAAGGTCTGATAGAGATAATGAATTTGTTATATTATATATGTCTCATTTAGTAGCGTAGGTGGGCAATACCACCGACCATTACTTGCAATTTTATTTACGTCAAATACAAGTGGTTCAGGAATTATCATCAAGTAAGGCTTTGGTCTACTGGTTTGTGTTCCCCACCTTTAGTTGTGCAATCCAGGTTTTATAACACAATTACTTTTTCATCCCCTTGTAACTTTCAATCTTTTCACTTTCACTATTTAATACTTTCTAAATGCTTTATAAAATATCATATTAACTCAATCAGGTTTCTATAATTTCGGATTCATTCCTATACAATTTTACTTTAAAAGATAACTTTTGTTCATATTTTTGCGTACGTATTAGTATACATTCGAGTCTGTTTACGTTTGGACATAATTGAAAACAACTCGGGTGAAGATATAAATGTTTCTGTGCTTACTTTTACACATGTTTCAAGATGGTCTACGTATCGACGTACATGTACGTTTTGATGTAAATTTTATTTTAAAATAAGTTTGGTCGTATAGAAAACGTTTAATGCTTATTTTTATGTACGCTTTGAGTTTGCTTACGTTTCGACATAAGTTTTATTTGGAAACGCGTTTAGTCAAATACAATACGCTTTCATTTACTCTACGTGTCGACGTAAATGTAGTTCGGAAACAAGTGAGTGCAATTGTAAGTCTATGTTTTGATATAAATTTTGTTTTGAGTCAGGTCAAATATAATATGTTTTTATTCAACGGTATAACTTTGAGGTTTCTTGACGTAAAATTAGTTCGTAAACGAGTCGTGTTGATTGTAGTCTATATTTTATCACGTCGCGTACAATGTCGTCGCAACGCGCGGCGACGAAAAAACTAGTTACCACTCATCCGGTGTTAATCATTTGTTTTTTTTTTTTTGAAAGCAAAAACTCCATTAAAAACCTTGCTAGCAAGTAACTAGAAGGTATAAGGTACATAAGCATCAAACAATAAACCAGCAATACAAATCAACTCTTAAGTTGCTAAATTGTATAATATGAAAAAAGCAAATTAATGAATAGTTAGTTTTTTGTTTTTGTGGTTTTACCACACAACTTAATTGAGTTGTCATTTCCCTCCCCCCCCCCCCCCCCCCCCCCACCCTCAACCCATATACAAATTCATGAATAGTTAGATTTTTGTGTTTGTGGTTTTACCACATAACTTTATTGAGTTGGCATCCCCCCCCCCCCCCACCCCACCCTATATGTTAATAAACGATGAAAATAAACAGTAACAAGAGCCAGATATGCACCTGTTTGGCAGGTGTCATTAAACCGTTTTCTGCCACGTATCTAGAGCCAGACATGCAACTGTTTGCCAGGTGTAATTAAACTGTTTTCTACCACGTATCTTGCTTTCTGTCACGTATCTTTATCTTTAAAGACAAACAAATAAAGAGAGAAGATTTAGATATGATCTAAAAAGGGAATTCTTGAATGGGAGATACTTTGTTGGAGCATCCTTCTTTTTGAGTTGCATAGCGACGACATTGAGGAGGATGCCACGGCTTCAACCGACGTCCAGGGGGGGTTTCATGGTGGACCAGCCGTCAACGACGGTGACCATCCAATGAGCTATTTCCTACCGAAGTGCGACAGAGGAATAGAAGATGTTACCGATGACGTAAAATAAGCATATGCCAGAATGTACTACGACGGAGCCGGTGAAGCTAGCGGTGAATTTTGCAAACCCAGTGGAAATCACGGCCGGAGGTGAAGATACTGCTATATCCATCTACGACCATATTCCTTATTGTGCGAGAGAAAATGATAAAAGCATTTTTCCTTCAACCTCTCTTTTTTGCTTTAACTTGAATTTATTATTTAAATTACTTCATTTTATTATAAAATTGTAGGTTTATAGTACCAAAGAGATAAGGTTTCATCTGATATGCAGAGTTCTATTTTTGCTTCTCAACTTTTGAAGAGAATAGCCTAAAAACATTAGGATACATAGACTAGCATATGACACACTTCAGTTTATAATATAACTCCTGCTTCATGTTATCATAGGTTTGTGAATGTGATTTCTGTTCTATTGGTCTGCCTTTATTTTATAGTGATTTAAATTGATTTTTAGGTTTCTTTTTTCATTAGTTACAGATTAAAATTTCCTATTCACATGATTATTTGATGTTATTTACATTGCTAAGTGGATTATTATTTTTTGTGGTGTCATTTTAAAATTTTGATTTTCACTGCTCTAACTTTGATATGTGTTTATGTGGTTTTGATAACTACATCTCTGCGACTAGGTTTTCTTTTGTAGGGTGCTTTGTTTCAACTATTATTAGGTGTTATAAATAAAGGTGAAGTCAACGAGTCACAATAGCTTTAACTGTGATTTAGGTTGGTTTTTTTTGCATCTTTAAGGATAGACCATTGTATTAAAAGAAAAAAAAACTTAGATGGTTTGTGTAATGTTAAACTGTTGCAGCATTTTTTAATATACGTTTTTTTCAAGACGTAGAAAGGTTGGATGAAATGTGTTGTCGTTAGGAAAATTTGCATTTTGACCGCAAGTATACAGAGAAGACTTTGATGTTTGCTTCTAAATGGAAGTTCCAATTCTACCAGAAACCACAAGCGAAGTTCATTAAGCACCATTTTGATTCATTTCAGTTTATCTATTACGGGTTGAGTCGAGTCGATTGTGATTTATACTTAATCACACCGTGTATGATGTCGCCGCAACGCGCGATGGGTAATATAACTAGTGAACATTAGAATCTAAAATTCATCCATCTATCCCAGTCTAATTCAGCAAATTTAGTCCGACTTTTAATCAAAAGAAACCTATTTATTTTCACATCCTCAATAAGCCTTTCCAATGATGGAGTTTGATTTCAAAACACCACTCTGTTTTTCATTTTCCAAATACACCATAGTGAAATGAGAATCACCGAGTATACAACATCCTTTCTAGATTTGGTTGCAACTTTGTGAGCTCCAGAAGGTCTCTTATGGAGAAAGCATATATCGGTGTTAATCGTTTGAAATCTTATCTCCATCATCCCATTCAAACCAGAGGCATGTGCAATTATTATTCTTGGGATCTGGGATTTTGTAATTTGTTTGACTTAATTTTTAAAAATAACATGCAAAGGAAATAGGTATTAAAGGAAATAACTATTGCACTTTTATAAGTTGACCAATCTACCTTAAACATACATCATCTTAATCTTAATTCTTATATATAAATCGACTCATCTTCCGAAATCACTATCATTCTATTTATAGTAATGGACTCATCTTCCGATCAAATACTCAAAGAGATCCCCGGCTTAATCCGACTATACAAAAACGGCCACCACCAAAAACTCGCCGGAACCACCACCGTCTCCGCCGGCGTTGACCCTTCCTCCGGCGTCCAATCCAAAGACGTCATCATCTCACCTCAAACCCCTCTCTCCCTTCGAATCTACATCCCCAATTCAATTCACAAAAAACTCCCCCTTCTCATCTTCTTCCACGGCGGCGCCTTCATCATCGACACCACCGCATCTCCGATCTACCACCGCTTCTTGAACCTCATCGCGTCGGAATGCGCCGCCGTCGTCGTCTCCGTAGACTACCGTACGGCGCCGGAGCACCCTGTTCCCGCCTGTTTCGACGACTCATGGGAAGCGATCAAGTGGGTCGGTCAACACGTCGCCGGAGACGGGCCGGAGCCGTGGCTTAACGACCACCCAGATTTCCGACACGTGTATTTCGCCGGCGACAGCGCCGGAGCTAATATCGCCCACCATATGGCTATCCGGGTCGGGTCGGAAAACCCGAACTGGGGTTTGAATCTTCAGGGTGTCATCCTGCTCCACCCGTTTTTCTGGGGGAAGGATCGGGTCGGGTCGGAGTCTAACGACTACCCGTGGGTTGCTTCGGTTGATGATATATGGATGTTTGTATGCCCGGAACAAGCGGGTTGGATGACCCGTTGATTAACCCGGAGAAGGATCCGAAAGTGTCGGATCTTGGGTGCTCCAGGGTACTTGTGTATGTTGATGAGAAGATGTATTGAAAGATAGGGGGAATTATAAGGTATTTTGGTCAAAAGTGGGTGGAGGGGGGCTATAGAGGTTGTTGAGGATAAAGGGGAAGGGCATGTGTATTTCCTGTTTTGCCCTTCTTCTGAGAGTGCTTGTACCATGCGGAGAAGAATTTGTACTTTTATCAACAACTCAGAGTAATAATGTTTCTAGGAAGAGTATAGATGTTCATCTATCATGTTGTCTTTTATTATTCATCTTTTAGTAAAAGTAAATTTATGTTTAATTAATTCCTTTTACAAATTGTTTGTGTCATTATCATATCAAAGTAGGATCTCTTATCTTAACTTTTATACTTTGAAAATAGTATACTACATATCATAATCGTATAATAAATAAACACATCCTATAAATTAAAAAAAGGTTACTTTTATTACAAGGTAGTGTTAAACGTGTTGCTCCCCTTTTACTTTCCGAGTCTAATGAATAAAAGAAAAAACAAACTATTACACTATGTGTTCCGAGTTTAATGAATAAAAGAAGGAAAGATATATGAAATTTAGTATATAAAGAAAAGAAAGGGAAGAGGAAATATATAATATATATTCGTGTTTCAGATTTTATGCAAAACACATGAAATTTTAGTTTTATGTCATAACCAACACTTGAGTGTTAACATTTCAATCGTATATCAGCATTAGATATTTTTGTAAAGAAACTTCGAAATATATTATCACAACTCACATATGTATTTAATGTTTGGTGAACTTTTAATTTTTTCTTTTTGTTTAACCTATTGTTCTTGGTGTCGAATAATGGATTTAAACTGAATTAATATAACACTAATAGTACATATTAATCAATAAATAATCGCATCTCTTCGTTCAATATTATATTATGATTAGAACGAAATTTCACTTAATGTAAAAATCACGTTTACCTTCTTTTAATGATACACAATTACACACCATACGTGTTATAATTTTGTAAAATGCTGAGCCTGAATTGATAATCTTTTAAAAGTTAGGATGACTATTAAGTTATCTAACGCAAAGTATGGGCCTGAAGAACTCACACAAACGGCCCATTATATCAAGATGATCACTAATGTGCTACAAATTGGGTTGTGCTTATGGCTGGCCCTGGTTGCTAAATAGTAAATGGACCTTAAATATAGGACGAATGATTATTTTGAGAAATCGAGTTCTGAATTGTTGTGTTTCTTTTACTTTTCATAAAACGTTAATTAACTGATTCTTTATTAGATAGTGATAGAAAAATGCTTAATGGTTGATATTTATTACACATGTGTAAACAAACTTGTAAGCTACTCGAGACTAGATTGTTGAAAGCTTCAATTGAGTCGAGTTTAACAAACTCAAGCATAAAAATGAGATCTTTAGTAAACAGGCCCTGACTTCTTACCGAGCTCGTACAGTTTTATGAGTCTAACAACCTAATTCTTTCTATGAATATAATAAATTTTATATCATATAATATAAATCACATGACAAAAGTATTCATATATAATTATGATAAATAAAAAAACTAACTTTATGTGTAGTTATAATAATAAACATACATAAAAATGATTATCCAGCGTTAATAAGATAATAAAAGAAGCCAAACTTGAGCTTTGGATATAAAGCATAAAAACAAGACGAGTTTGAGCTCGACTATTTTACACCCACAAAACTTAATTTTAAAAGAAAAGCCTTTACCTGATATAATCAGATCAATGAGAAAGTTGTGGTTCGAAAACCAACTTTTGTGATACAATTATGAATTATGGTTATATGTATACAAATAATCAAACTCAAATTCACTAAACATAAGATTTATGAATTGAACTAGTTTGAACTGAGCAAAAATAGAACCAGTGATTAACCAATTGTCTAGACCATTTTTCTTCATAACTGGAAAAACCTAAGTTTTATAAATAAAACCGAACAGTTATGAAGTTAAAAAAAGAAACACTAGATTGACTATTCATCTTATATACACTTTAGATATTACAACAATGTACTAAAACTTAAATGTTAAACAACTAAATTCCATTTTATCGAAATGATACCGACACATGCACATATTTCACAATTGTGTCACTAAAGGCCATTTTATATAACATTTACAGCTTAATCACTGTACTTAAATCGACTTTCAAAACTACAATATATATTAAGTGTAGAAAGTAGGTTCACTTTTATATTAAAAGATTATAATTCTAACGATACTCTCGTTAGCCATGGGAAATATTTTAGTACAATACCGTTTACAAATACGACTAGTAAAATAAATATAACAATATTTATGTACCAATCTTGATTTGAACATTCATCTTTAGTATATACTCCAACGAGTCTTCATATAGTATTTTTGACTTAAGTCTTCATCACGTTCGAATCTTCAACTATATCTCTTGACTGCAGCAATTAACAAACAAAAAAATGACGATTGTGGCTGAGGATCGTGTTAGACACGGGTCCCTTAAAACAGATTTCGCGTCTCTACTCAAGACAACGCGTCTGTCTCCCAGGGTATAACAGCCAAAGCAATATGTACTGCCGGAGAGTGCCTCGGACCCAAAAGATCACCGGGTAAAATATGTGTTATGATGTTATATGAAAAAGGTTAAAGATGATTGTGTAGGAATAACAATTTAGAGAATGCTCATCTCTAAATTTCTATGAAACTTTTTGACACTTAAGAATAAATTTCTTATATACTAATGCTAAAAAATTCACATTGATGTGAGTTTTATGACTCACAACCAAAACTTCCATTTGATTTATGAAATGTTTTATGAGACCAAATTAAAACTCTTATTTCATTCATGACATGTTTAATGCCAATTTTTAAAAACATAATAAACATTCATAATTATTATTAAAAGACTTGGTCAAAACATAAAACATTCATGTTAGTCAATACATGCCTTTAGTAGCATTATGCAAGAAATTTCAACAATTCTTACTATAATCACCCAAGTTTTACTTTCTTTATTTCGACCACTCAATTTCGAGCATCGATATCTAATTCATCTTAGCTTCAATTTGGACACGGTATAGTTCGTTACAAAACGAGAACTTAAACCAATAAATAAATAAATACATAAATATAATTATTTTGTGTCCAAATTTCGAACATTAAGAATATACACATGTCAACAGCCCATTTGTTGAATCTGAGTGTATGAATTTTGCTCATCACACCTCACGGATAAGGAATTTGAGAACAACGAAGAAGATAAAATGCACCCATGTGCAGTAGAGTTGGAATTTACGTTGGGTCTATTTTTGTATCCATACATATATATGTACAAAAACATTAATAGTTTGTCTCAATACGAATTGCATATGTTTGTATTATGTTTGTATCTTTAAATGATAACGATATTATAGAGTATATCACCAAATCTTATATTTCATTAGTCTAAATGAGTGATGTTTGCAGGTTGACAAGTTGTGTTATGTTCGCATCGTGTTTTCGTATCATGTAATCTCTTTTTCGTATGATTTAAACTTCTTAATTTTGTTGAGTTGGTGAATTTTAATAATTTAGACCTAACCGAAACGCTAACTCTGTTTATAGGAACAAATACGGCTCTCACGCATCATGTACTAGTTATCCTATATGTTAATAAAGAAACCGAATGAATAGTAATGTATATGCAGGTGTTGCATTCGGGTACAATCATATATTGCACTGACATACACCGCCCTTTTCTATCCTTTTTTTATTGTTTGGCAGGTATCTTCACCACCAATTCTTTCAAAGAGAGAGGGGGAGGGGGGGGGGTGCTTCGTTTCTACGTAGAGAGAGGGAGAGTGATATGGATTTTCGAAGTGGCGATCGTTACCACCGTGTCATGGTTGGCATCGCGGCTAGGTTTCTGATGAACCCTAGGTGGCGATGTTCTGGTGGAGGTGACAGTGGTTTTGGCTATTTCATTTACGTTGTGAGAAAGTAACAACCGTTCTTGAAGCAGTCATCAGTATTGCTGTTGGGTTTTTCGGCAATTCTAGTACTTCTTAATGATTATGTTTGACGAAGAGTGAAGCCATGTGATTTGCATATTACAAAGCAAATCATGAGAAATTGTAATCATTATCTTTATTAAGTCATGTGATGTTCGTGTTCGATGCATGTTTAAAAAATACAAATGGTCAATAACACAAATGGTTCAGGTCAATGCATGTACATGTTTGTTGCGTCATGTATTTAGTGCACAATGTTAGCATGTTTACGGTTATAGAAGCAACTACGATCGAGATACCATCTTTAAGACAGAAAGAGGTTATGCTTGATTAGTCATTACATATATGTTATGCTAACATGATATTAATCTCCTACATTCAAAAACCAGGAAAAAAAAAAGCATAATAATCCATATTTAAGCATAAGTGCATATTATGCGTGAATTATTTTTGAGGACTTGAGATTGATTAAGAGGTAGATGATCATGTTTAATTTCTCAAAATTCTAAACTTATATTATTATATAGATTCACATATATACGTGTGAATGTTCATTACAGCTACAATTTAAGTATAAAAAGTTAAAAACAAGAAAGCCATATAAACACTTGGATGTATTGTTTTTTAACATTCATTAAACCTATCAAATACTATAAACAAATACGGTACATGATTCTAGTTTTCCTTTTTAATCAGTTATATATTAAACACAAATTTTACGGAGGCTAATAAAAAAGGTAAAGAGGTACCCTAAATGTTAGGGAGATGATAGCACTAGAAAGTAACGTAAGTTAAAACCAAGCGCTCTCAAGTCATCATCAATCACATTCTTGAGGAATCCAATGCAACTAAAATATATGTGGATTCCATGCATACCCACATGCAAGATTGATTCCTTTCTTCAAACTTTTCTTTTGGCTCACTCTTCATTTTATTTATCTTCTTTTTTTTTTTTTTTTTTTTTTTTTTTTTTTTTTTTGAGGTAATGGGTTTGGTATGTATTGTGGAATATACATATTGTACCATATACATAGTCAATATGTACATTGATTATTATCATAATTAGCTAGTCAACCGATTAATGGCACACACAATGTCTTTCTTTTTCAAATATAGTACGTAATGTTTTCATAAATTAACTAAACAAAGAATTAATAGTCTCACCGGTTCGGTAATAGTAGTATGGGATCGATATAGATAGTTAATAATTGTTTAAAATCACAATTCTAGTTTTTGGGAAAAATCAACTAAATGGGTTAATTTTAATTCTAATCTTGATTACTATTTTTTGGTAGTTTCAAACACCTAATCTTAAATCATGATTCATAAAAAGAAACAACCTCTAGTTTTATAATGTAGTTGACTTTGGCCCATTCAAAAGTATGAGCACCTTTGACTTGGTGTCATATTTCTTTTCCATTTGGTCAACTTGTAAATTATATTGTCTTCTGAAAACAAATGAATTGTTTTTTTTTTTTTTTTTTTTTTTTGCTAAAAATTATTATTTTATCATGGATTATATTATTCTTGTCTAAGTCTATATTGTCTTTATCTCAAATATATATGTGTGATTAAAAATTACACTTAGTTTCATGTCTACTTCTGTATCCTATCCGGTAATACCATGAGTAAATGGTTTGCTTCTTTAAAATTTTTTTTATTATTTTAATAAATATAGTTTAATTATAACGTGCTTATATGACATATCTTATATACTATGTAGTATTATTAGATTAGTGATATATTATTGTACGCTATTAGATTAGAATATTAATTATTTTGTTATCATAGTTAAATTATTTAATTTTGTAATACAATCCTAGTTAAAATCATGATACTGATTATTTTTTCAAATAATAATAATCAATATAGTCAGATGTTATGAGGAACATGTGTTCTTTTCATCAAATATATCCGTTTATATCCCTCACAATGCTTTTAAATACATTTTCTACACGTTCGATCTCTTATCGCTAATCACCTTTCAGTCATGTTTACTGTTAATTAGCATATAAGCTTTTAAGTCATTTCTTAGTGTTTAAGCATAGGTAGAAGGTGTGAACTATGCAACAAAAGCTATAATAAACAAATAAAGAAATGTTACACGAATAAGTTTATTATTCAGGAGTACGTATATGTCATGTATCACATTTATTCATCGGTAAAATGACAAAATTCAAAAGATCCGTAACGTACTGAAAGATAATATACGACATTAAATCGTGTAGAAGTGCATTATGAGTGCTACAATGGGTATAAACGGGTGATATATGAGAAAATAACATACATAACACATAGGTTCAATATGAAACATTTCTCAAGTAGATGATTATAATCATTATATTATCTTACTACTCTAATAAAATGTTAACTATGTATGACATGTGTTAACATCACATTCGTTCTCATTAAAAACTAGGTTAGTATCCCGTGTATTACACGGGTTGAATAAATAAAATACTAAATAATTTTATTTAGTATTTTAGCTAGCACTATTCATCGAACGGAAATCCCATCTTCTTGTGTAATACACGGTTGTTTTAAAGCATCAGATTTCATTAAATATTGTTGACACAATAAACATTATGAAAAAATAAAAAAACAAATTATTAAAGTTTGAAAATAGAATTGATAGAACATTCGTATTCTCAAAACTATCTCATAAATGTGTAAACACTTCTTTGTATACAACGTTTTGTGTCTCGTTGGTAATATTACCATTTTGATATAAAATGAGTAGTTTTACACCGTCTGTAGTCTTCACTCTTGACAAAGCCACGTATAAATGTCCGTGAGTGAATACTCAACGGGATAAGTAATAAGCATAAGTAGGATAAGTAATAAATTTTAGAAAACCTCGTGGAATAACCATTTCAACTAAAAATAAGACCTGTTTATAACAAAAAAATAGCATTTCAGAGTTTATGAGAAAAGAATACTCAACGGGTCAAGTTAACAGTACATCCTACTTAGACACTACAATGGACCATAATCTAAAAAAACATCACCAAATCAAGTACTCAGCCTTATACAAACTTTTGGGGCTTTCGTTATTTTTTTTAAATTCAGAATATATACCAAATATAGTTAAAAAAATTATTTAATTTTTTTTAAAAACATCACCAGATCTTATCCTATGCATGATATAGAACAGAGACATCATACAGCCTATGATAGAAAAATACAAAATGAGTGGCACTTATGTCATAGTTAAGCTTATATTGAGTGAGCCTCTAAAAACACTTATCCATGGTCTATGCAAACTATGTAAGGACTAAAATTGTTTTGAAAAGGAAACATTTTTTATCATGAAGAAGAATATTCTATCGTGTCACACCTAATATATATATGTAGTTTAGCAAACTAAAGCACATACCAACTTCTTCAATTGCAGATCAAACAAAAATCATTTCACCCACAAATCAAGTTTGATAAGATATGCTAATCCAAGATCCAATTGCAGATCGAAAGCCCCCAAAACCCCATACCACCCGATCTTATCCTATGCATGATTTAGAACAGAGACATCATACAACCTATGATAGAAAAAATACAAAATTAGTGACAGGTTATGTCATAAATAAGGTTATACTGAGTGAGCCTCCAAAAACTCTTATCCATGATCTATGCAAACTATGTAAGTACTAATATTGTTTTGAAAAGTAAACATCTTTTATCATGAAGAAGAATATTCTATTGTGTCACACCTAATATATATATGTAGTTTAGCAAACTGAATCAGATAACAACTTGTTCAATTGCAGATCGAACAAAAATCATTTCACCCACAAATCAAGTTTAGTAAGATATGTTAATCCAAGATCCAATTGCAGATCGAAAGCCCCCAAAACCCATACTATCAAATCTTATCCTATACAAGCACTAATCTCCATTAAAACTTACAAGTCCACAAACAAACAAAAGTGAAAATAAATCACCAGTTCCTGTGAGCATCATCAATCAAATTGCTTAAACCCCCATTAACCAATCCAAAATACTTACATTTCACACAGCATACTTTACAAACCAGTAAATGCGATCTCCCCACACATAAAGAATCCCAAATCTACATAGATAACAAAACGTTTCTGAACAAAATCACTTACCAGTTGAAAAATTGAACAATTCAGTTCAATGTTTAGTCTTTTCTAAAAATATTAAACATTTTCAAGAAAGGATTATTCAAGATTCGAACGATTCTTATGAAGATTTTTAAACGTTTTGTGAAGAATCACAGAAGCAAGATTCAGAAACGTTTCAGTTTTTCAGATCTACGTTTACCAGTTGAAATACTTACATTTCACACAACATACTATACAAACCAGTAAATGCAATCTTCCCACACATAAAGAATCCCAAATCTATATAGATAACAAAACGTTTCTGAACCAGATCACAGAAGGTAGCATTAAGTTTTTCAGATCTAAGTTTAACAATTCAGTTCAATGTTTAGTCTTTTGTAAAAATATTAAACATTTTCAAGAAAGGATTATTCAAGATTCGAACTGTTCTTGTGAAGATTTTTTAACGTTTTGTGAAGAATCACAGAAGAAAGATTCAGAAACGTTTTGTGAAGATTGACGGAAGAAAGATTATCGTGAAGATTTTGAAACGTTTTGTGATGAATCTAACCTTGGTGTATCAATTTCGGAAGAAAGATTGTGGATGAAGGCTTTGAAAACTCCTTAGATTTGCAAAATTTTTCTTGGAAGACAAAAGGTAGATGAACTTGATGGTGGCTGTAGGGTTTTGTTGAAGAATGTGAAATATCCGGGTTTAGTCCATGGGTTTTTTAAGATCCGCGTGTCTTTTCTTTGGGCGGGAATAAATTAGAAACATTGGATAAGAGGCTGCCATATGGCATTTAGGTGGCCTAAGAGATGGACATGATGAAAATTTTATATTATAATTTTTTTTTATTATTTCTATTTTAATATAATGATATGATTTTTAATTTTCGTAATAAAATATTTTTAAAAACATAATTTGATTTTAAAACATGTAGATGAGAGAGAAAAATATATCAATTAATAAAATTGATTTTTATTAAGAGAGAGAAATTTGTTTGAAAGTTTAAATTACTATAATACCTTTTTAGAGAAAAAATAAATTTATGATTTCTAAATGAATGACATGTGTCAAAAAAATTGTTTGAGAGAATAACAAGTGACAAAAAAAACTTCTTTTATTATATTCTATAGATTTCTCGTTTATCTCTCCTATTAATAACTACATTAATTACTAATAATATTTTTAACTCTTTTTTAATTTAAAATAGTTTTCTAATAAATTAACAAAGACAACTTTTTTTAATGTTATTTCTAAAGAAATAAATTTTTATAAAAATAATTTTTTTAAAACATCAAACTTTTACTAAAAATACGAAATATTTTTAAAACGGTTCTTTTAAAAAGTAAACTTTTTATAAACAAAAAATAACTCAAATTGAGATTTATAGTAAGGAAATCATTATAAATAATATTTTTTTAAAACATTTTGTTTTAAAACAAAATGTTTAATTTTATTTTTTTAAAAAGCAAAAAAAAAAAAGTTTTAAAATAAAAGTTTAAAAAGTTGATATCATTGTTTTATTATTTATAGTTCTTATTCATACGTAATTTTAGTCATATCTTATCTTAAAGTATCATTTCATAATTAATAAAATTTTATTTTATTTAATATTTTTTATTCTACTTGTGTAATACACGGGATAATAAAGCTAGTTATAATATGTATGTTTTAAAATCAAATATAACAATTTAATAATAAAAAAACTATCATTCATAAAAGTTTTGATTGTTTTTACTTAAATTTGGCATTGATATTAATTGCATGGGGGTGGTGGCCTTGTGGTTCTAGAGCTAGTGTTATAGCCTGATAGGTAACAACTTTTAGTGTATCAACTACAATTTCAACACCATAAATAAATAATAAATGATAAATGTGAGTGGTCCAACATAACACTACTAGACTATTACGTCCAAACTATCTTTGAAGATTAAAAAAGATTTTTAAAATAAATATAGTTAATTAACTAGCTACTATATTCTTGAGGTTTTTGAACTTTATAGTTATTTTTCAAATTTAAAAGCACACTTTTAAGAGTAAAAATTTTGTCGTATAACATAAGAACATGTCCTTTCTTTTGGTCCAAAAAGTAAATGGCATAATCTGTGTGCACTCCTTACAATGGTTGTATAGTTTTGTTGAGAGTATGGAACTAGAAGAAGTAAAACTATCAAACAAGATAAACTATCTTCAAATAATTTAATTAATAGTATCAATATGTATTTTATTTTTTTGGAATAATGAATTTTATATATAAAACCCAACTAACAAGTAACAAGCCAGCACGAAACAATACTACAACTACAGACGTGATTCCCTTTTTAATTTTACGTTAAAATACACTTTATAATGAATTTAAAATTTCTACAACTCAATTAAAAAACGTGACATTACATCCTATTATTAAATTACAAGGGGACCATTAGATGATGTAAGGTTCATTTAAATTCGTATTTGTTTCTTCGTGCACATGTCTTTTATTTTCTTATTAGACGAAAATTCGTTTGCTTCATATTAGTTATTTTGGTTTTATTTTACATATCGCACCAACTAGTTTAACTATAAATATTAAACTTAAAAAAAATGCCATTTAATTCAAAAAAATGTAACTGCGCCTTTTAAATGTCTTGTGAAAACTTTAATATCTATTAAGCAAAAAGACTTACATTTCATTTAATAAATCCTTCTATTTATGTCTAAGTATAAAATAAAATCATATTTATATTCCAAATAGATATATAGGGGTATGTTAACCTTTTGTATTAACGTAACTCATAAGAATGTAACCTTAAATAGTTGTTCTAGTAATTTAAATGTGACACTTTTTGATCAGTAAATATGCATCAGTTTTTCTTCACTGTGTATCACTTACTTAACTAGACCATCGGATCTTGAAAAACTGAAGTCCAATTAAAAGTAAACTCAAATATCTGAACTAAATGATATTACTAAACCAAAACGTCAATGGTGTGGCAATCTATAAGTCAAGGGTGCAGCATATTGGTATTTCTCCTATCCATGCTTTCACGGTTCGCGATTTATTTGATTTTCATAAACAAATGATGATATCATCAATTAGGAGGAAGACGGTTCAAGCTATAATTTCTGTCTCATGTTGGTATTTCTGAAGGGAGTATTATTTAGACAAAAAGAGTATCCATCCCTTGAGTTATTAAAAGAGTAAAGAGCATCTTGTTTTTCTTTCTATTAGATATAGACCAAGAAAAAGGTTTCTATTTCTTGAGAAGATTGGTGAAACTTCCATTTTGATCCCGATTTTAATCCTTTTGGTGTTTGAGTTGCCTTAGCGTCTCCCTAGGTTGCTTCTTTTAATAATATCAATTGACGTTAAGAAAAGAGAACAACCATAAAGTAAAAATTATTAAAAATGATTTTTAAGAACATAAGTTGAAACATTCTATAAATTAAATGTTAATAACTTCACATAATTAGAAAACAAATAAATATATACTATGGTCTTAGTGTAAAATTCACAACTACATTATATATAGTTACCTTATTATTATACTTGTTTGAAAGTAATGTTGAGGGTCCACCATTAACCAAACACTGGCTCATCACTACGTAGATTAGACGCCCATTATTATTAATAATATTAAATTCCTTCATATTTACCATGATATGTTACTGAAATCCTTATGTATACTCATATATTTTTTAATTAATAAATTTAAAATAGTCATTTCCTATCTGCAATCTACAAAATGTAAAAGACATATCAAAATAAAAATAAAGCTACAAAATTACAAAACTAAAATTTTATATTCTTATATAATTAAGTCAATAATATCTACATCGCTATATATATAAAGCTAGTTTTAGTAAACCAGTGTATTACACGGGTTGAATAAAAAATATTAAATAGAATAAAATTTTATTAATTATAAATCGATATTCTAAAATAATATATGACTGAAATGTTTCTTATAATAAATAAAATAAAATTTCTATTAAAAAAACGTTTTAAAAAGTGTCATACTTAAAACTTTTTTCTTATAACTCTCAATAATTATTTTTTTGTTATAAAAATTTTATTTTTTAAAACACCAAATATAAAATATTTTGTATTTTTTAAAAAGTTTGATGTTCTAAAGTTTTCTAATTTTATGAATAATTATTTTCTTAAAAATAACATTAGTAAAAATATCTTTTAGTTAATTTATTAAAAACTATTTTAATCTAAAATAAATAAATAATATTGTTAGTAATTAATTTGATTATTAAATAGGGAGAGAAGCGGAAAAAAATTGTTAAGTAAGAATATGATGTTGACATGTATCCCTACTAGATATCTTTTTATTAGATTAAAGAGATACCGGACCATTGGCTTCAATTCGTTAACAAATATCTTTATATATAAATTATATACATATTATAATAAACAATATATGCATTTGTCTTTTATTCAAATTCAGTTTTTTTACTTTTCAATTCATTTCATCATTATAACATGCACAAATTCTCATTTTCACCCCTATTTACTTCAATTTCATGTTATATAAAAAGTAGTCACTTCCTATATTATGTGTTATCAACGGCTAAAATATACTAAAACACATTTACACTACTCGAATAATGATTAGCAACGGCGACCATTGACTAGTGGCTCAACGATGAATCCCACCAAACTTTAAAAATCAAAAAATTAAAGCTTAAATAGTTCATTGTTAATCTATCAATTATGATCAGTCAGTAACACATGTTGGTAAATCGTTGAAAGACACATTAAGCTTGCCTATATATCCAACGGAGTTTCAGCTGAAGAACCTCCTTTCACTAACGCTTATGTCCGTTAGAAAAAATTGTCTATTTTGTATTTGTTTACTCAATTTTTAAGTGAACTCAAAACTAAATACCAATAATCCATGCACAATAATAAATTCACATATAATCATAAATTGATTTTAGTTCTTTAACATGTATACTTCTTACACCTATATTATCTATGAGTAAAACTTGAGCAATAGTGTTTTGATTTATTTTTTAATTACCATGAAAATATTTATTACTTTTATAAGAAACAACAAAGTTCATAAATATAACATATTGGACCATTGGTCTCATTAAAGTATTAAACCCATTGTGTAAATATGTTAGTTGTATAAAATAAAACTTTATCTACTTTTCACCATCATAATTACTCTTCATTGTTATCACACCTGAAAATTCCAATCACATTCTCTCAATAATATTATTTCCAAATAAATTCCGTCATTAATTCTCCACCGTCCGATCATATCCACCGCTTACCTTTATCTCCACTCTTTCTTCCCTTTGTTCATCTGCAAGTATCTTCTTCTTCTTCTTCTACACTTGCAGTTTGATTTCTCAAAGCTTTTACAGCATTTTGTATGTGTGATCTATGATTGAAGAAGAAGGCACCAGTGGATGCGAATGTACTAAACAATCTCCGGTGATGGAGGCTTCAATTACACACGGTGGCGTTCTTCGGAGTGAAGATACGGTTGTTACGATCTCCGGCGCCGGTAAGAGAAGAAGATTTGGTGATGAAGATGATGAGGATGTTTGTCAGGTTCAGTATCGGTCCCGACGTGATGTTGACGTGAATTTTCGTCAGAATGTTGCTTCGATAGCGGTATCTGGTGCGTCTGATCATGTTAATTCGTCGGTTGTGTGTACAAACGACGATTCGATCTCAGATCTGAAGGTTTGAAACTCGAATTTGATTCATTATTCGTTTGTTTGATGTTCTACTAGCTTGAGTAATGAATTTGTTTCCGTTTCTTCTGTTTGATCTCGATTGTTAACATTCAATTTGATGAATGTTTGATTAATTACAGGCTGAGTGTCTCTCCGAAACCGATATCTTCATGTCCATTAACGACGGTTTCAGGTTACATTATGATCCTTAATTTCTCATCTGTATTACCAAATCATCGTTATTAAAGTTTTGCTTTCGTGTTTGTTAATCTACAGTAGAGAGACATCTTCATCGAGTGTTGTTTGTTTGGAATCGGAAGAAATGGATTCGTTATCAACGTCTACTCTTACGAAGAAGAAGCCGTCGCCGTCGCCGGCGACGGCGACAACGACGACGACTGAGGCTACATCTCGCCGGAAGCCACCACCGGAGACGACGCCTTCCGCGGCGGAGCTAGAAGAATTCTTCTCAAAAGCAGAAAAGTACGAGCAGAAACGATTCACCGAAAAGTAAGCAATTAACCTTTGTGTGCATGTTAAACACCACCACTCTTAACGTGAACCTCATGCGCACTATAGAGTAGAAACAAACAGAATTTCAACTAACTTCTGCTTTGTGTTCATCATCACATCCAACAGGTACAACTTCGATATCGTGAAAGATGTTCCAATGGAAGGAAGGTACCAATGGCTTCCATTAAAGCCCTAATTCTCCAATCAAACCGAAAAGATGATCGATACACGTTAGTTTCTTCTTCGTTAATCACTAATTTCCAATCATAAGTTGATAACCTGTATGTAAGTAACTAATTTCCCTTTTATGGTTGTGCAATTTGCATCAAATTAGGTCTATATGTCTTCATCGAATTAATCCTTTTACTATGTGTACTTACCGTTAGAAGTTTCTTATTCTGCAACATAACTATCACATTTTTACACTTCTCTCTCTCTTCTCTGCCATCACCACTGTTAATGCACAGTGACTGTAATATTGTGGGCCATGTAATCAAGCTTTTTTTTATTATTAAGGATAACCCCTTGCAGCAGCAGTAGCAGTAGTATAGACTGCCACAAATCCATAGCATCCAACATTTTTTATAATTTGGTGTTTTATATGTTTATAATTTATCTCACAAACTAGAAACCCCATTATTTTGATTCAGAAGGTGACCACCAAATTGTTTTTAAATACCTTTGACGTAATGGTACGGGATTGAGTCCTTTAACAAAGATCATATATTCGAATCAATCTTCCACTGGTGGTTTTTTACCCGGTCTTCAACCCTATTGAGATTTACGTATCCAACAAAAGCTACGTTTTACTTTATCTTAGTAATCAACAGGAAATTAGAACAGTCTGGTTGTTTTTCTTCTTTAACATTCTTATGCATCAGTTGATGAGCACAATCTGTTTTTCTTGCTTTTGGAATGATCTTGTTGTTTAGTAAGAAATTAGTGGAGTGTGATTATGGGAATCATGATATGATGATACTTTTGATTTGAAGGTATCTTGGTACGGTGTAAAGATGGCTATAAAATTCCCTTTTTAGTGAAGGGTCCTTTGTATTGAGTCTTTTGTGTGTTTTTATCTTGTCATGACTCATGTGCTCTTATTCGCCTACATTAATTGCTTTTCCATTTCTAGCATTTCATCTTTTTGAGATTCTTTGGATTATGGCATTATCACCTACATGTTTATTTTACCAATCAATTCCAAAAACCAACATCTTAAATTAGAAATCAAATCTCTAGCTTTTTGAGATTCTTTGGATTATGGTTCAACTCATTTATAAACCCCCCCCCCCCCCCCCCCCCCCCCCCTCATATAATGGATGTAGCATTCCTTAATTTTCATGTTACATCTGTTTGTGGTAAATAGAAATAAAAGTTGTTAATTAATGAAAATCATGTAGGATAAAAGAAAAATAAACTAATAAATCTCTTTAAAAAGTTTATGAATAATTGAATTACAAAAGTTTATTCTCAAATATATTAATAACACAAAATTTACTATGAAAATTATGTCAATTATACCTCATCCATATAATTTTTACGCTTTCAGTTGCTCTTGGGACATTGAATTGTTTTGTGCGAAAGAGAGTTTAACTGTTTATGCAATTGGCTAATTAATAAAAAAAAATTGAAAAAGAAGCAAAGGCACGTGCAAGGTGGGGTGGAGCGTGTTGCTAACTTTGATCGTGCTTTGGATCTGCTGCCCTGATTCTTTTTTCCGATGCTCCAACGGCAGAGTCGAGATCCGTGAATAAAACAAGAGAATGTTGCTTTTAAAACAATTTAATATTTAACAAAATATACTTTGCATAATTTTAATCACTAAAACAATTAGATAATACAGATGAAATTCATATCATACCGGGATACCGGTACTCAAAATATTGATACTAAACTTGTGAAAAGTGAGTAGTGAATATTGTATTGAATATATCGGTTCGGTACCAGTATCAACACCGGTTTTTTATATTAAATTGATTTGTTACCGTTTTATATTTTTTCGCTTAAAATTTATTTGTTTCTTAAATTTTGAATACCGATTTAAGAATTTATAATACCAAAAACATTTAAAAATATCTTAAGATTATATAAACAACATTAGGAAAGAAACTAACATGTTACGGAGTTGAATAAAAAAATATTATATATATATAGTAATTAGGAATTATAAACTCGTCTACTACTTTAGATTCCTTTCTCTATGACAAATCCTCTTTTCCTACGCCTCAAATATTTTCAAAACTACTCAAAAACTTGAAATTATAAAAACTTGGTTTTAGCGCATATAAACTAAAATTACTTAAACTTAGTAAAAAGAAATTTGATTGTTTTAGTAAAAAGAAAGTTAAATTGGTTATTTATGCGATTCTTTATATTTAATAAGAGATAGAGAGAGAGGAGGAAAACACATTTTTTGTGGTTTTAAAACGTGTCACTTGTAATATTTACTTATTATATAGTATAAATATAAATTTATAATTTGAACTTTGGATTATAAAACATGGAAAAAGTCTCAAAAGTTGTATTGGAATGATAAAAAAAACTAATTTTTCATACTAGATATAGAATCGGCCCTTTTTGGTACTTACAAGTACAAGTACAAGTACATGGTACCGTCTTATTTTATTAAGAACACCTCTAGAAACTCGTGTAGGTTTTACAATTCGTGAATCTTGGATTTTTTTGAAATCGTGATAACACTTGCAGATTGAATATATCACCAATACACACGAATACTCAATCAGATAATTTCAGAGAGAAATCATGAACGCAATATTAGAATATACTATTTGTAAATTGTATCCAAAACTGATGAAATGAATTTTTTATATAGGGTTAAAATTTTGCATTGATTACTTGGACCTATATAACCGTCATTGGACAATTAAAACAACTAGCAACTACAATTGTCAGAAACTACTTCATTTGAAACTAAATTCGGCTGAAATTATCCAAGGCAAAAACCACCCCTTGCTAGTAACTATTTTCAGTCAAAAACTATCTATCAAACTCCATTTTCCACAAAACTTTATGTTTTTACCAAACTTTCTACTAGTTATAACCAAACTAATAGAGCATTTGGTTCGTGAAATATGTTAAAATTGAAATTGAAATTGAAATTATAAGAAACTGGATTTGAAATTCAATATTTTTTAAGTTATTTGAAATTCAAGAGAATTAGAATCTATCAAATTAATTTAAATTTCAAATGCATTTTAGTGACAAAACATAAAGAAATTGAAATTTATCACTCAAACTGCCACCACCTCCAAACACTGATCACCGCTGTTACATACCAACTACCGTGAGTCGCCATTACCGCAGACAATCACCTGCAGCCAACGATCGTGCCAGCTGCCAACAACAAATCGTATCCTAACACCACCAACTGATCGTGCTCGTCGCCCGCTGGAAAATTTTTGGTACTTACAAGTACATGGTACCGCCTCATTTATTTTCACTCAAAATACATTCTTTGTGCCGTGTTTATAGGAACTTTTAATAAAATGAATACTCTTGTTTTTATACACATAACTGTATGTTAATAAATATAATTGTACATTAAAAATAATGAGATGTTCGATTTATAAGATAAGTATTTTAAAAATAATAAAGTGTATAAAATTTATCCATGTTTTAAAATAGTAAAACTAAATGATAGTCAACAAGGATAGTTTTTAATTTTATTTTTATCCTTTTGAGTTTTTTCCAAGTTACTTAATAAACTACCGCTACTTATATCTTAGCCTTGATTAAGGATCGTATTCTTTTCGTGATGGGATGCTATAGGTTTTTACATTGATTACATATCACCACGTATCTCTTCTATAATATTCAAACGTGTCTTTTTCTTCTTCTTAATAGAAAAATAAGAGGACGCTTGCTTCACAGAATTCTCATGAATTGTAATTGGAATTGGAAAATTTTTCATTTAAAATCATGTTTGGTTGGTTAACGAATAAAATTAGAATTAGAAAATTTTCCCTCATTCATTGGAATTCATATTTTTTTCACTTAACAATGGAATGTTTCATAATCCAATGTAATGTTCAAAATTAAAATTCCAATATCTCTCAAAATTGACCAACCAAACACGTTGTCAACTTCAACAACATTCCAATTCCATTTTCAATTTCAATTTATTTGCAAAACATTCTACGAACCAAATGGCCCCTAAGAGATATTTACATGAAAATGAATATGGACGTACAGTTTGGTTAACATGTTATTCTTTTTCCAAAAAAAAAAAGCATGTCTTCTTTGAGTTATTATACGAATAAAATCAAGGTCGGTCCCGAGGATTTTAATACTCTGGACGACCCGAACAAAAAGACCCTATGAATCTAACGAAATATATTTAAAAAAAAAATTAATGAAAACAAACTTTGAGCAATAAATGTAGCAGAATCATAGTATTAGAATGACATATCGTAATAGTTAATCAATAAATATGTTTTATTTGACTTTGATGCTTGCGCCTGTCTCAATCGGAATTTTTTTTTTCCGTTAATCTCTTAATGGCCGAGAATTGAGATTTGGGTTTTTCCGGAAGGAGCTTTTAATTGAGTTAATTAAAATCATTTATAACTAATAAGTTTGTTTAATGAGAATGGGCTCAAAGAATTGTATTTGTGTTAAGAAATAATTTGGTTTAATTTTTTGATTGGGTTAAACATGCTATAACTATTTAAAAAAACCAAATATATATAACATAAAAAAAGTTTTAAAAAAATTTGTGCCCCCGGGGTATACAAAAAAACCAGTTAAAAAAAACCGCTATAAAAACTAAACCAGTTTAAAAAAAAAACGGTTCTTTTAAAAAAAGCCGGTTTACAAACTGGCCTAAACCGATTTGAGAGGTTTGAGGATTATTGATGAAAAACCAGTTTATACTATGCAAAAAAAAAAAAAAAAAAGGTACAGTTTAAAAACCAAACTGGTTTGACAAAAAAACCGGTTTGTACACCTTTACCCCTAAAGAGAGTGGTTCTTGGACAGGTGTCCAGCCCGCCCCTACTCAGGGCCGGCTACGAATAGAATGTTACTATGAGTTGTCATATTAAAATAAAAGGTTCCTATAATTTGAAAAAAGAAAGTAAAGACATTAGAAGAAATTATAATAAGATTTTATTATCATTTTATTATTTTTTAAACACTAAAAACGACATAGGCTTCCTTTATCTTCTAAAGTTGTAAGACTATTTATACATGGTAAATCATTCATACTTTAAACTGCAGTTAAGCTCAGTTGCTGTTTAGTAACTTTTTTTCTTTCAAAATTACACGGTACCGTCGTGGGCTAAGTGACGTCCTAACATGTAAATTGAACAGTCTTCACTACATAATTCCTCTTTTATATGCATTATATTTTTTTTAATTGATCTACAAATGTCTATATGTTGTAATGTTACTTCACTTTTAGGCTTTTAGCATTTGAAATCTCCCTTAAAGGCATATAAAGTGATAGTAAATGCATTTTGCCATTATTCTAAACATGCCCCACACTCCAGCAGGCCCTTATATTCCTGTTGTATGAGTTGTATCTACAGCCCAATGATATAAAAAAAAGAGTGAAGAAATTAGGCTTTATGTACATGGCCCAAGACTATACCCAAGCCCATGGATGAGTTTGGGCCTTATGGTTCTGTTTTCAGTTAATTAGTAAATTGCAAGATAGAAAATAAATCTAACGACCAAAGTTATCGGCAATCCGTGACGGGACGTACGATAACAATCACATGATTAAGGGGATGTTTGTGAAATTTGAAACCAACGTCAGACATTAATACGTTTAAGTAAATAAAAGAAACATATTATAAGAATACGGTATCTCATATGTTGTGAATCTGTGGCATAATAGTTTAAACAAAAGACATACCCGTCAACGCGAATTCATACAAAGTTAACGTGGTTAATAGCACGTTGCAACGCGCATAAAAACATCGTCACGTTGGGACCTATTAATTTAACTATAGTAACCTTAGAGAAAAAAGTAAAAAGAAACTAAACAGATTAAAAAAATTAAAAATGTCAAAAAAATACAAAAAATATAAATGAAAAAAGTTGTAGTGAGAATCCAACCCACGACCTACAACACAACCACACAATGCTTCAACCATCCGGTCTACCCAAGCAGCTTGTTTCACAACAGCGATAAATATATATATATGCCTGTTCATAGTTTACAGAAAATAAAATAAAAAAAGAAAAGTAGCTACTTTAGTAGGCGAATCACCTGCTGACACATGTTGGGGGCGGTGGAAAGCCCAACGACACTTCCAAATAAGAGTACATAACTACATACAATGAATAAGTTTGGACCTTAAAATTTAAAAGTATAATATACAAACAAATCTACAACATTATCTAACTAGATTCATTGCTTAAAGACGTAATTGTTAGCTTCTATCTGGTCTTAACGTTTATAAAACACATATTATACATTTAATTATCTTTAAATTGGCTATACTGTAAAAACTAAAAAGAAAATTGAATAAATCTTTAAAGAATTACCTTCTGAAAATAAATTGTCATAGTGTGCATTAATTTGTTTACATTGAGTTATTATATACCAAATTTTGTGTTGTAATTCTACGTATGAGGGGTAATTATAAATACATGATGCGTAAGTATTTCATGACTTTGATTGTTTCACTGTACACTTCATAGGAGAACTAAAGTACGTATATATTACTCGGATCAATGAAAATTTGATTCAATGACGCCCGAGTGTGATATAAGTATTTCATCACTTGAAGGTCGATGACTCAAATCCTGTAATAGATGGGTTAAACAAATTTTAAAATGGATTAAATCTCGTTAAAGAAATTGTATATATTACGACCTACCAAAAGTTTAATTGAAGTCATGAATCACGGATGCCATTTTTTTGCTTTTAAGGCTCATTGATTAACATTAAAGAAAAATTTTGACAAATGCAACCACATCTAACTTTTTTTTTTGGCTTTTGTTGAAATTAATTATTACTTTGATTAAGATATTTTAAATTGAACTAATGTTTAATGGAACGAAACTCATAGGTTTTTTCTAACAACAAATGTATAATTTTATTTTAAAGGATATATGTCTTAATTGAGTTTATATATCTATTTATCAGTCAGGATCGCACCCTTAATCTTCTTAAAAAAACCCATAATTTGAAAAACCTCATAACTCAACTTTAAGTATTTTTGTTCATAATGAGACTTAAACTCAAAACATTTTTATATTTGTATACTTTCGATGCATCGTTTTAACCACTTCAGTCATGGGCTGAGATCATTAGCTGAATTGATATTCAAGTGTTTGAAAATTTTATCACTTCTCAAAAAATCAAAAATTTAAATCTTATGATGGATAAAAGTGTAGCTTAAAAGTAAAATTTAATAATTGTGTTAGTTTGTCATCTCAAGAAAAAAACATATATTTAAGCAAGTAAATGACATGACGCTAACACCTGAATTATCATCTAATTTACATCGATTATGTTGAAAATTTGAAAGTGTGTTTGAAAATAGGATAACTAAGTTATGGATTATTATGTTATTTTAGAAAGAATATTCCAATTTTTGTATGATCATAATATTATTTTTTTATATTTACATGACATCAATGGACCATGTTGCCACGGCAGGAGATATAATAAAATCCCAAAACACGTTTCCACCAAAGGATCACACTGCCGCATCACCGTCGACCGTCGCCGGACCCACCACATCCCACCACCATCACCACCACCACCACCACCACCACAATAATACTAATAATAATCAGCCCACTTACCCCCTTCAATTTCATCTTCAACCACCAATTACTAACCATCGTTATCTCATCAAGTGATAAGATAATATGTTGAGCAACACCGGTGGAGGAACCTTTTACTGGTTCCGAAACGAAGAAGAGACGAATTCGCCATCGAAATTTGAAGGAATCGTTGTGGTTTTCAGCTGGGGTTCGATTGTAGAGGCTCAATTGAAGGGTTATGTTGATCTTTATGCGTCTTGTGGGTGGAATTCGCTTGTTGTTTGTTCCGATTTTCTCAATCCGTAAGTTTATTATCTGTACTAAATTACAAGTTTTTTGTGTGGTGTGTAAAGGGTTTTTGATGATTTGAGTGTGATGATTGATGCTTTCAGCTTTTGTAGTGAAGATTCTGATTTGAATGATAATATTATTATGATAATGCTCAAAGGTATAAAGTGTTTATGCAGGTAGATTCAAAGGAGCCTTTATAATGGGCCTTTTTCAATTTTTGTTATTTTGATTTGTGTAATTGTGTCTACATGTAGGTTGAACATAAGAGTACTGATTTGAAATCAATAGGGTTTTATCATTAATCAATTTTAGGGTTAAGACCAGTGAAATAGGTCTCCATGTTGTTTAATTATATTGTGTATTTTAAAGGTATGTGTGAAGATAAAAGTAGATACGCGAAGGGGGGTCAGATACGTGAAGATAAAGTAGATACATGAGATAATTTCAGGGTAGCAATACCATAGAGTTAAAATCATGTATGGATGCGGATATTGACGTATAAACATACCCAAGAAATGATTATCTTGTGATTTTCTCTATATATTGTCCATGTATTGCTTCATATACCACTATCAGAAAGTTTGTAATTTCATATTGTAATGCAATGCATTGGTTAGTATTATACAATCAATGTAATAAAGATATGAAAACTTTGTTTAACACTTACCCCTTATTATTGTTATCAAGCATTACTTGTTTAAAATGTTTTTAGGGTATCAAAAGTACTCATTTTTTGATATTAAAATGTTTCACCCAGAAGATCTACCAGAAACAAGAAAAAATAAAACTTAAATCAAAATGGTGTTGTATGGATTTGTAATATACTTTTCCAAATCTTTAAAGCAATCAATATTTGCAGATTTTTGTCGGAGAGAGCCACATCACTTGCATTTTCCGTTCTCAATGAGCTTTTAGAGGTCAATTACTCTCTTTTATCTATTTTGTGTCGAGTAGAAAGATTTTATTTCTGGAAATGGGATTCAATTATCTTTACATACTTTTTACTTGATTATACCTGTGCTATGTTTTTAAATTTTCTTTTTGAATGTAGGAATTGAGGGCTAGACCATGTCCTTTGGTCTTTGCAGCCTTTTCTGGTGGTTCACAAGCTTGTATGTATAAGGTTCTTCAGGTATATATTGCTCTTAAGAAACAAAATTGAGTTATTATGTCTATTATCATATGAGTGATCACTCTACTTATGGTTCAGATCATTGAAAGGACATGTGAGGCACATCTTAATCTGGTATGTATGTAATTTCATATATAACTCTATAAGTTCAAAATTTCATGTCTTTTGAAGTTTGATAGTATCATATTTACCATCGCAAAGCACTAAATAAGTTGCTTACAACAGTCTTTTTCACTGAATAAACAAATAAGAAAACAACATTGTCGTTGTGAATCATTTTAACGCATAATGTTCCCATTGTTTTTTCAATGAAAACGTTGTTACTTGATTTTGTTTACTGTGGAATGAGTAGATATGATTTTTTTAGTATTTTGAAAGTGTAAATATGGCATTATGAATTTTAAAAAGATATATATGATATTAACCTTTTAAAAAATATGGGGTTGATCTCTTTTCTTTTTCTTTTTCTTATTGTTTTTTTTCTTTTTGTGAAGGATGATAGTCGTTTAATCATGACCTGCATCTCTGGTCAAATGTACGACTCTGGTCCAGTCAATGTAACCAGTGATTTGGGTGCCCGGTTTGCCCTACAATCTTCCATTCTCAATGTCCCTGGTTCATCAAAGCTGGTATCAATGGTTGCAAAAGGTGTCACATCTGGTCTCGATGCCATGTTCCTTACTAGATTTGGATCCAACCGCTCTGAATATTGGCAAACGTTGTATTCATCTGTTGTAAGTTTCTAACAATGCATTAAATTTTAGTAGGTGTTTGGGTTTGCTTATTAAAATTGCTTATATGCTTAATTAAATTATCAGTAACTTCAAACTGCTTATTGTTGTATAAAAGGCCATAAGTACTTTTAATTTTTAAACACTTTAACACGTCTAATCGTCAATCTCATTCTCTCATTCGAGTTATTCGAACACTCCTTCTCATCATGTTTTTTTCTTTTTTTTTATTTCTAGGATTTGGGTGCCCCATTTCTCATATTGTGTTCGGAAAATGACGATCTTGCCCCTTATCCAGTTATTTGCTCATTTGCTCAACAAGTACAAGGTTTAGGAGGACATGTTCGACTTATTGGATGGAAGGACTCTCCTCATGTAGGTTAGTTTTGAACTCGTTTTACTCGTTATTAGTCTTAGTATGTACGCTTGTCTTGTAAGGGGGCAATTTTTTTTTCCAATTTGTGTAAAAATGCACCAATCCATGTTATTTACATTTAAAGGGGCAATTTCCTATATATTTTTCAAAGTCTAAACTGTCATATAAAGCCTTATAATTTCAAAAGCTTATAATATCAGTTACATATAACGTAGTCTGTTTCTCTGGATAAGCGAACAAGATGATTTATGGTAATGTTTATTGAGTAAAATAAACTGTTATGGATAACTTTTTTTATTTTATTTGCTCTAGAATGTATGATTTTGATCATTTTTAGTCTTTTGTAAACTATTAAGATGTTTTAAATTTAGAAGGATTGTATATGTATGGATGAAGCATAATATTTCTGAGATCATGAAGGACATAACAAATTGTTGACGAGCCAATCCAACCTGTATTTTGCATCCTAATATTATCCGTTTTGACCCGTTAATGTTAAGCTGATCATGGATCACATGCTTATCTTACGATTCTTTATATTTGTATTGTCACAGGTCACTACAAGCACAACCCCATCCAATACAGAGCAGCCGTAACTGATTTTCTTGACCACTCGATTTCAATATTTAACCAAAAACTTCAAACACTCGGTGAAAGAAACGGTATGGAGGGCATGCACGACAAAATATGTGAATTGATTTGTGATCTACAAAATGCAGCAGTTGATTCAAACCAAAGCCTTAGAAGAGTAGCAGTCGGGCCAAATGACCACTTTTTCCTACCAAGTTCAGCCGAGTATCAAACCACTAAAGAATCGGGCTCATTACAAGATGAACAAAAAACAACTGTCCAGTTAGCAAGCCCACCGGGCCTGAACCCACACAGTGTTCTCGGTCAAGTGCTGTTTGACGTGTGTGTCCCTAAAAACATTGAAGGTTGGGATATTAAGTTCGAAAACAGAAAGACACTTGCAGGTGCAGGTAAACGACCATCATCTTTAAAACGCATGAGACGATCAAGATTATGAGAGAGGGTATCTAAAGGGAGAGTTGGTAACTCTGTATAGTAATAATAATAATGTACATATGACTGGGCCCCGCACCCAGGCGGGGGAGGCTCGTGTAAGGTTATATGCACGGTTCGGTGATTTTGCATGAAATGTACAGGTAGGACGTGTTATAACGTGTTTGTAATAGATAGTATGTTATATGATCTTAATAATATGTTATATAATCTTTTGGAGTTGATAACATGTAGTTGTATGAATGTTATTTTGACCTATGATGGTGGATTTTTGAATGAAACTTCACCAGTATTTTACATGTTAATATAGCATTAGTTCATACAAGTGAACATGAAGTGACCTTTGCATGTGATTTAAGCAAGGTTTTGAAAAGCGGACCAGATCATCGGGTCAAGACCAGGAATCGCCTCCTACAACCATGTCGTTAGGTTCACAAAATTGAAGCGTCAAGTTTTGTATTATTTAGCTGATCAATAGAGATGTAACTGAGCCAAGTCACGTCTGAACTCACCTAAGCTCAAATTCAACTCGTTTAACTTAAAAGAATTTTAAGCTTGATTATTTTTATAACAATATTAATATCTAACATAATATAGAATTATTTTTAATACAATTTTATATATAATAAGATGTATTATATAAATAAATATTTAAAACGTCAAATCAATTTTATAAAATATAAATTTGTCTAAGCTTGCAAGCCCACCCAAGGTCAACATTTGAAGCTTTGTCTCAAGCTTTTTTAATATCGGCTCAATACGAGATTTTAATAAGCTAATCTCAAGGAGCTCATAAGCATTTAGGCTCGTTTACGACTCTATTGATCGTTAATTTAACCTGGTTACTCGATCAGACCGTTATTTGTAGATGTGAGAAATCAGGAAACCCAAAGTGGGAGCAATCTCCGGTCAAAAACCAAGTGTTGCTCAATGACAATGCATTCTATAAATGTAAAAATATGTCTTTCAGTCTTTAAATAGCATTGCTAATTTGTTAATTAAATAAAATAATAACAACAATAATATTAACAATAGAAACAAGATTTTTGTTACCAAGGTGCATTAGCCTCTTTACAAAAGACCAATTCAAGATTCTTGCCTTTTAGCTTCAAAGTTTCAATCTCAACATCAAGATTCTTGATCACTTCTCTAACCCCACAAAGCTTTTTACTAATAACTTTCATCTCGTCTTCTGCTTTCGCTTGTTCGATCTTTTTTGCTTCCAAAAGCACGTTTGATTCAAACAAAAGCCCAACAAGCTTACTGATTCGAGCCCTCAAAAAACCAACTTTCATACCCAGACCTTCAAATGCCTTGAGGGTTTTATCCCATGTGTCAATATCATCACGAGTAATGTTGACTTGACAAGCTCTGATTGCATCAGCGATTGTAACGGTTTCAAGAATGATCCCAACTGCTAGTTTGACATTCAGACCTTTTAAGAGGTTTTCATGAAGATATGTCTTTTGACTATGACATAAATCATAGTATTTGATTCGAAAATGTTTTGGTATTTCTGAATCTATGACTAAATCATCCACAACGATACTGAAATTATCGATACCCTTGATTTCTTTGAACTCGAGAACAGATTGTGAGAATCTGAGTCCTTCACAAACATCTGAATCTGAATACTCACCTCCTGATTGATCAAACACTACCAAAGCTTTATCGTGAACATTTTCTTGATATAAATCTTTACCCATATCTTCAGCTCTTTCAAGATTTCTCGAGCCCAATTCAACTTGTTGTGAGTCTGATAAGTTTAGGAGGGAAAATGAAAATTTAAGTAACGACAGAGATGTCATTTTAGATCCATTCTAGTGAATTATACGTCTTGGGTTGTGTTTCATCTCAAACCGGTCAAACAAGGTAGATAAAAAAGTTCTTAAAGACGAGGGCTTGGGTTGAAAGTGGCTCAAAGTTTTTTTGATGCATACAATCTCCTAAATTCTTCTATTCAAATACTTAGCTTATTCTTGTAAAATATAATCATAATAGGCACAATAAATATTTACAGCGTATTTTTTTCTTAGAAAAAGGTCAAAAATAGCATCTTTGTGAAGTTCTTTACGGACTGTTTTGCACATCTGGTGTCTTTTCTTTCAAACTATGTCTGAGGAGTCTTCGCAATTCAAAATTACGAATTCAAATGATTAGTGAAGACCATGGAAACATAATTTGAAAGAAAAGACCACTTTGCAAAACCATTTGTAAAACACTCATCTTTGTGCAAAAACTTCAAATATAACCATTTGAACCCGACCCGTTTGAAGTTTTACCAAACCCGCCTATATAATCTCTACGAAATGGTATAGGAAAAAAGAACATATGTAAAGTGACTCACACACATTCATGCCATAAGGAACTACATTTACAAGACCAAGTGCTCCATTTATTTCCCTTAGACCATGTACCCTTACAATGTAGACCTGCAAATAACAATTTAAAAGATTAAAACTTTAACTTTCTTTCATTTAGCCTTTCAAACACTATAATCAAAATTAGTCATACGTTACCCTAAACTTCCAGCAATCAATCAGTTGAAATACTAGAGCATCACCCTCACGCAATTTATGAGCAGTTGAAAACCCTCTCCAGCCACCACTCAATCCAGTTTTCTCAACAAGATACTTTGTGTTAAATTCTTGATCATCTTCATCCACCAACACAATCATTTCATCCTGTTTCGGCAGATGTGCATCACAGAATTTCTTGGGAAGGCTCTGTCATGTGTAGCACAAATAGATTAATATTCATCTTATATGAACATAAATTTAGCACAAATAGGATTGATATTCATCTTATATGACCATAATTTTAGCATAAATTAAGGATTAAGGAGCTTACTAGACAAAAGGAACAGGTAACATTTGAAGGACACATAGGCTTTACAAAACTTGGTAACTCAGATGGAAGGCTTGCTTGAACCTCGGTTGCTCGATCAATGGCAGCAGATTTCAATTGAGGATCACAGTTTTCATCCTAACAAAACCCAGATGGCAATTAGAATCAAGGATTACAATGAGACGGGTTTGTGACAGTTATTGGTAATCTCAGTCCCATACCCTTCCCAACACCCATCGGATAATTATCCGTCTGGTAATGGGTATAGTAGCCAGTATACCCATTAATTTGTTATACATGCTGTGATTTTCATGTGCGTTTCTTTCTCTTAACGTTCTAATTTTTAATATGATTTTTAGTTTACAACAACTACAACAAACTAAAGTATGATAAATTACATATGTATCACCATAAAATGTTTAAAATATTTAAAATTCATAAACTTTATAATCATAGAATTCCCAAAAGATAAGTTTATACTTCATAGTATATAAAATATATATATAAAAGAAAAGTTAACTTTTCACGAAACTAGATAAAAGAATTTTGGCTAAAGAAATGAGACTGATGAGTATCATCAAACCTCTTACCCGTAAATACTTTTAAAACTAATTTCGTACCCAAATACCCCTTAAAAGGTAGTGTTTTGGGTGGGTTTTTTTTTCATCCTTAGTAAAATGTTGTATGTGTTGCAATTCACACAGGTTAAAACAAATTGGCCCATTGTTTTCAGAACGCACGAAAGGTGTTCGACAGAATGTCTGAATGAAAACGATGGAGAAACAAGAAGAAAGGGAAAAGGATCTCACTGTCTTAACCCTTCGCTTAGGTTTTGCAGCTTTGATTTGCAGAACACTTTGCTTAATCTCCATTACCTCTGTCTGTTTCCTCTGCAAAACAAATCAAACAAACACAAACGATTAATAATCGCACTACGCCACAACCAATCGATCGTAACTACCTTACACACCGATCACCATATACCTTGGAAGACAGAGGGTTTGTGCTGGTGAGTTCAGATTTGGGATCAATCGCCATTATAAACTGTTGTTGAAGCATAGTAAAACAGATGAATATTGAATTTGGGGATTTAACGGATTACTGGAATATGGATTACTGTTTGAATTTTGGAAAAATGGAGTTTAGGGTTTTGGTAGTGTCAGGATTTTAAGGACATTATCTTGGGAGATGAAACCGATGATTATGGAGCCAAAGTTTGAAAATTAAAT
This sequence comes from Flaveria robusta, assembly GCA_025506415.1. Taxonomy (NCBI): domain Eukaryota; kingdom Viridiplantae; phylum Streptophyta; class Magnoliopsida; order Asterales; family Asteraceae; genus Flaveria; species Flaveria robusta. Next base: position 64,800 of record JACCIZ010000252.1, read on the forward strand.
TGAAGAAAATTATTAAAAAATATACAGATGTTTTGTAAACTCACCGAATATGTATTGGGTTTTTATCTGTCTGGTATTGTGTATACTAGTAAGTAACTGAGCATATCCATTAATGTCATAAAATTTCCTTATTGAATATACTCATCAAATATCTATTAAAATAATAACATAGTATTAAAATAAAACGACACGTCAAAATTGTAAACCTATACGCTATAACACCATGTTATCATCTCTTTAAAAACCTCAAAAGATAAAAAGATGCAACATGTTTACAAAGAGTCAAACTAACAATATCATAAGTGATAAAAGATCATGTAGGTTGTGTTATATTATATTATAATTATATAAGGAAAACAAATAATATAATTAATTATTTAATAAATGATAATAATTATTTTTGGGCATGTTATCGGGTAATCGGGTATCATTGTAAGATGGTCGGGTAAATGGGTATATCATGTAATCCCATATCCGTCTCATACCCGGAAAGAAAATAAAGATTAATCTCATGCTCTGTATTATACTCGCTTACCAGACGTATGCTCGTCCCAAATATCTCAAATTTTGGGTTTTCTGATTGGGTTCAAATATCACTGTCATCCTACTAGATAATCAAGGACCACCTTGCAACAACATAACCAATTGTATACAAACTAATGATTTATTGGCATGGATTGCAGGATCACGTGTTACGTGGAATAATTGCCAATAGTCTTTTAGTATTAGTACATGGAAGGAAAATCAAAAAAGTAATCACAAATTTTTTACTATCTCCTAACAACGTTAATTATTTTATGCGCTTATTTATTCTTATCTTAAAGTCTGATTATAATGAAAACTCTCTGTGTAACAATGATATACGATATTATTGTTTTGTAAGTTGTTTCCTGGTGGTCACAGTCATTCCAATGAATCATCCAACTTAAGTTTATACATATCTTCGGAAGGTTCTCTTTGAAGCTACAATGATATTTCTCTCATTTTTTTCTAATTTCCAAACACTAATAAATGGTCATCAAAGACATCAATGGGGTATGCTTCATGATCCTAACACCCTATGATGTTATAACTGAGCCTATCAAAACAGACAAGTCGGGTAAAAGATTCATGTAAAAGCAAACTCTTCTAAAATAAATTAATTTCATTTGGATCAAAAATGGTGTTTGACCAAAAATGATATCCACCTTAAACGGGTCAATCTGGAAAAAAGAAAAAGGAAAAAAAAAGTATCTAATAAGTTCACTTATACTATACTTGGCTTTTATGGTTAGGCAGAGGCAGTGTTGTGGTAACGATGCAAGCAGTAAAAGTAGTTATGCAGTGGTAGAAAAAACTAGATTCTATCCATATGACTTCAATAACAAAGACTTGTATCTGAAAATGGTCACTTCAACAAATTTTTATTATTATTGAAAAAATAAGGACTTTATATTATATTCAATTTAAAATTTTAATAAAGATAGTTAACAAAGCAAAATTATTGAACAAGATAATATTTAAAAATCCAGCTAAGAATAATCCAATAATTCAATCACTATGCTTAGAAAAAGTAAAGAAAAATCATTCATCTTCATCATCAACATTCAGTACATAAAGTGACACTCCAACCTAATCCAACCTACTTAAAAGAGGGTTTTAACAAGTCAACGAGTTAACCCAAACGTATCAAAACTCATAAGATAAAGAGAATTTAACTTTTCATTCTTATAAAAAGCATATATAAAAATATATATATGAAGAATATCTACTATTATTCGTCATCTAATCCTACGTAGATTTAAACGATCACACGTCTTTTTTTTTTTTTGAATGGCAACAAATACTTTTTTAAGACCGGTCACCCGGGTAAACCCAATAACGAAAGGCCATCCACGCCCGCGAACACAGATAGCGCTGGTGACCCGGGCCGCCCACCAATCCAGGAGAAACCCACCAACCGAAGGCCCACTATGGTAAAATCCCTAACCCACTTGAAGCATATTGTATAAGTGAGACTCAAACCCATGATCTCCACTTTAAAAAGCCATAGGGTGCTTACTCCCAAACGCTCACACATCTTAAATAGAGAAAAAACATCTTGTCATTAGTATATTTCTTTAAGGTATTAATTACTAATAGATGGAAGGTTTAGGAGAACTAATTAATGAAGAATTTTAATGTGAAAATTGACCCATTGTCGACTAGAAAAAGTAAACGAAATTGTGGGTAGACTTGGGTGGTCATCCGTATTAGACTCTTTTAGTTGTTCACTCCCGTGGCTAGATTCATCATGAGCCATGACCAACCGGTTGGTAAACCAAAACTATTTTTATTTTAATTTACAAACTATAATATAGAGGAAAAAGTTTTAGAAAAATATAAAAGTATTATAGTTCATAAATGAACTACTATTCGTTCTGTTTTATTTGACCTTTAAAGCATTTGTATTGGTTAGTTGCTTGTAAATGTGGAAACATTTGTTTTGAGAAATAATAAAAGGAACTTAAGTTAATAAAGAAATGGTTATTGCAAAACGCCAAAATGTGATTCGGTGATTAGAAGTGTGAATTTGAGTCTGGAAATAAAATAATAATAATAAAGAATTCATGGCAAGAAATAGTAGATATAAAAAGTGGAAAGTCCATGGTGGATGGTTGCGTTGCGGTCCATGATAAGTTCATCCACATTGACCATGGTTTGTGGGCGCCATCTTTATAAATTGTATACTCTCTATCCATATTAAATAACTCCTGATATGATGTCCCATTGCATATAGCCATATAGGTGGTAACACACTCTGCTCTCCAGATAAATATTATAAGCTAAAATCAAATCATGCAGAGTGTAGGTTATGATTCTAAAAAATGAAATAAAAAGTGTGTCGTTTTATTTAAAAGAAAAAAATAACATTTCATGAAAGAAAATCATATAGTTCTTAAAAAGATTGTAAAAAGTGTTTTTTTTTTTTAAATAAAAAACAACATTTTATGAAAGAAAATCATACAGTTCTTAAAAAGATTATAACTGTTGTATTTTTATTTTATATGATAAACGTCTTATTCTTTTATTAATTTATTTAACATATCCAAATTGTATATCAGTGTTTTTATTAATTTATTACTAAGAAAGTTAATTAACTGTGCATGTCCATTTTTAGAATAAACGGCACTCAAAAATATGTTTTACTAGGTTAGAAACGTCGATTTTTAGAATAAACGGCACTCAAAAATATGTTTTACTAGGTTAGAAACCCATGTATTTCATGGGTATAAAAAAGTCAACATATTAAAGTCATTAAACTTTAATAATATATTGTATGCTACATGTCATTAGCCATTAATAAAATAACAAATAATGAAGATTTAAGAAATTATAAATAACAAATAATAAAAGCCAAGAATTATAAAATTATATTTTAAGATAAGATATAACTAAAATCTACTAATTTAGTATGTTTTAATAATTTATTAGAATAAGAAGATTTATATTTTGGGTATCTAATTATTTAGTTTACTTAAGTAAAAATATTTTCATTTAATAGGAGAGAGATGTGGGAAACAATAGTTTAGACTTCAACAGAAGTTGACACGTGTCCCTAAAAAACCTTCTTTTATTATATAGTATAGATTGGTAAAAAACATATCGGAATTGAAATTAATTTCAATGAATCACTCACTAATTGTACTTCTAACAATAAAATCTTAAACACTATATGAAAATACTAACAGTATTAAATCCGTGTATTACATGGTCTGAATAAATAAAATAAAAATTTATTAATTATAAAACGATATAAGATAAAATATGTTAAAACTACGTACGAGTAAAAAATTATAAATAATAAAACAATAATATTATTTTGAATTTTTTTTTATTTTTTCTAAAAAAATTAGACATTTTGTTTAAAACAAACCGTTTTAAAAAACTGGCATTTAAAAAAAATAGACATTTAGTAACTTTTAAAAAAACTAATTCTAAAATATTTTTGTATTTAAAAATTTTGATGTTTTGAAAAATTTTCATTATTTACGAAAATTTAATTTTTTTAAAAATAAAATTAATAAAAAGATCTCTTTCATAATTTATTAAAATATTATTATTAATCAAAAAATATTAGAATAATATTATTAGTAATTAATGTCGTTATTTAATAGAAGAGAGAAGCAAATTTTTTTTGATAAGAATCAATGTGATGTTGACGCATGTCATCTTAATTGTACTTTTATTAGAGTAGGTAGATTGATACAATACAAATAACTACCATTAAAACAGGATGCAATGACAATGAAAAATAAATATATTATATTTGTTGTTATGGTGTGGTAAACGCATAGTATGCAACCGCAACGAACTATCATTTATGAGCCTTATAATTTAATGCATGTGTGTGTGTATATAAGATAGAGAATGAATGTTAACAATTATTTATTGCGATAATCTATTAACCAAACTAGTGGTCCACATCATGTCACTTTATCACTGTAAGTTAGAGTTATAGTGGTAAAACTAGTGGTCCACAATGAACGTTAAAAACTAATTTAAAAAACCATAAAAACCAATAACATAACTCATAATTTTTTTGTTATTTTAATCGTTAAAATGTTATTTAAGTGTTTGGTACATATATGTTGAGCATACATACGAGAATGAAGAGTCTTACGTATACGTAACACTATGTCGAATGAAAAATGGTCACGTATACATAACCGATGTGTGACGTATATGTAAAACCATACTACGATTTTCACTTGATCCATACTCTTATTTATATATACTCACACACATATATATAGAGAAGTGATAAAAAATTTATAAATTATGTGACCTGTTTTATTGGTATTCTATAGTTTTCTCATAACATTATGGTTTATAATGATCTCTTTATATATATATATATATACATATATATATACATATATATATACATATATGTATATATATATATAACGGCTATTATGTTAAGAAAATGATAATTAAACCATTTGCGTTTATCTGATACTCAGTTTAACCCCGTCTGTCATGCACAATATGAACCGACAGACAACACTAATAATTATTTGTTTTAATAAAAAGAAAAGTCAAAATGTTCACATATATGAACATGATACATATTTGTAATCTGATGGCCACACAACTCAGGGGATGCCAATATGCCACTTGTATGGAGACAAGTTGTCATTATGCCTAAACTCACACCCTTTAGATTATCAACTCGACCCATTTGATTCATTTTTTTATATTTTTTATTTTTTAATTCAAAGTAAAGCTTTTAATATTTGAGTGAATTGTCGTTTTACTTTCTGTAGTTTGGTCATATTTGTTATTTTAAATCAAAAATATTTTTCTTACATTTGGATTCCCAAGGTTTGAAAAAATTATCATTTTCAACCAAAAACACGAATTTGGTGAAAATTTTTTTATCAGTATTACGTAAACATACATTAGGATTTCGTTTTTATATGAAAAAATACATAAGTATTCTTTTAACGATGAATATGTAACATTTTAAAATAATTGAGCTAATATTTTTGGATGAAAATGATAATTTTTTTCAAATATTAGGAAGCCAAATGCAATAAAATAATATTTTTGAATGAAATGATAAATGTGACCAAACCCATAGTAAGAAAAATAACAATTCACTCTTAATGTTTTCATAGAGAAAATTACATAAATGATCTTTGTAGTTTAATCAAATTGCATGTTAGGTCCCTAAATTTTAAAAATTATAAAGATAGTTTAAACTTTTCTGTAATTAATGAATGTTTGGTTTCTTACGTTAAATTCTTAATTCTTTATGCATTTCATATAAAGTTAAACTAAGTTTTAAATTCAATTTTAGAAACCAAAAGTACAACGCTTATATAAAAGTCAGGACTAACTTTGCACTTTTATAAAATTTGCAATGATTACGTAAAAGTTTAGACTAACTTTGTAATTTTTAAAATCTGAAGACCAATCATGTAATCTTGTCAAACCACATGGACCATTTATGCAATTTTCTCTTTTCTATATGTAAGTCTTAAAAAAAAAATCAAATACATTGTTACAAGTGATGTGATTTTTTTAATCTCTACCTAATACCGTCTTTATTATAGAATGACCTGTATAAAATACATTCACATATATATACATATATAGGGTAGGGTTATTTTAAGAACCGTATCTTTTTGTGAGAACTCTAGAAACCAATATTAGCCACACATTTCTTATCATATGCAAGTTATATGCCATTTTTCCTTTTTTTAACAACGATCATAATTTTTTTTCACGACATCATCTTTTTTTTTTAAATTCACCATTAATTTTAGTAGTTTTTATATTTTCAACGCCTACCATATTGATATAGCTTTTTTAAAAAAATTATCCACTCGTTATTTACATACGTGTAAATTTGATTATACACATGTGTAATATCAAATTTACACATGTGTAAATCCGATATTACACACGAGTAAAATGAATTTCGTAATAAAAACGAGAATTCTTTTTATTTTTTCTATTTTTTTATGAAAGAGGGAAGTCAGAGAAATATTTTTGTGTTTTATTTTTTATTTTTATATTATTTTTTGTTTTATAATTTTTTTATTATGTTTTTGTTAATTACCATTTTGCTATTGAAAACTAGTGGCTCATATTGGTTCATAAAGTTATCACAAAAAAAAAAAAAATATTATTTCATCTCTTCCATACATATCTACATATATATATATAAACTAAATACGACTAGATTTGTGACAAAATCTAAATAATGTAAATAAAAATAAACATATAGTAATGATGCATTAAAATTAGTTCAAACGTTATCAGGAAAATATAAAATTACACTTTTAATAGAAAATAAAAGAATACAAAATTAAAATAGTCGCATTAAAACAGTGTGATAGTAGAATTCTTCACACTATTTAACTATGCATGTGATTATTTAACTTTTTAATACTGTTTTCTAAATTTTTTTTGTAAAGTTTAATTTTGTTTTTCAATTATAACTTCTAATTGAATTTATTTTATAAATTTTTAAATATACCATCTCGACGTATTTTATATGTGATAATTAATAAGAATAAATTAGAAATTAAAACAGTCACCTTAAACTAGTGTGATGAGCAGATGAGTGGTATAGAGGATCAACCTATAAGTATGCATACGCTTGCCGTTTAAAAAACTTTTTACATGTGCTAATTTTACTATATAATTATCTATTCTGGTTTTAATTAAAAATTTAATTATTTTCAACTTATTCCTTTTTATAGATAATTTTAGTAAAACTTTGAATACATAGTTGCGATACAATCACTTTCATGTACGATAAGTTATGACAGAAGATAAAATTATAATTCAGATAGAAAAAATAATTTGAATGTTAAAAGAGTCACCTCAAGATAGCTCGATTAGTAGTTTAAAGAGTAAACCTTTAAAAAGAACTTTGATAATTTTCCTTCTTAATTTAGTCTGTTTTTTTTTTTTTTAATTTATTTTGTTTTTTCTTTCGTAGGTGTTGATGGATATTGTTCTATAGAATCTGAGTAATACATTTATTTTATCTACGTTTAAGAAATAAATTTTATCATAACCTCAACGATATTCATTTTATTTATATCAGATACAAATAAATAGATGCAAATAAGTTTACGACAAAGTTTATATCAAAATTAAATAAATAAAATATTGAAAAACCTTACTTTTATTTATTAAAAGTGTTAAAGCAAAGTAAATGTAATATTAACATAAAATAGAAAGAAACAATGATAATTACAACAAATAGCAAACCTTATGTTTCGGAAATTTACATATACATTCCAAAACTTTTCCAATAACACTACATGTCTACATGGACCATAGTGCCGCCGACGTAAAACACAAGTTATTCCGATTTTAAAAGCAACATGGGTCATAAGTTAAGAAATTCAGGAGAACTTTGGGTTGAAAATTTATAAAATTCTATTAATACTAATCTAATTTACTTTTAATGTCACTCTACAATTTACGAGAACTAATTTGCAACCTCTAAGAAAGAAGACACCAATTACATTCAATGATTTTGGTTATAAAATCCTAGTTACAAAAATAACCCTTGTAATGTATAGTTATGAAGTTGAACTTTTAAGTGTTTGATAATACAAAAAAAATATATTATTGATTTTGAACTTGTAAGGACTTAAAATGTAGTTATTAACGTTTTTAATAAATTAAACCTATGTTCTAATTACGGTATTCATCCGTTAGCAAGTATTTTTGTTTCTTAATAGCGTTTTTGTTTTGTATTAGGAAGTATAGCTCGTTCTAATTTAGGATGTGACTTTTTTGTTAGGATTCAATACTAATAAGGATCAGTTTTGTTTTGTGGTGTTTAAACATGACCCACGAGGTTTGCAAAATATATGGTTAGTTTAAAGTGGATAGTTGTCTCAACGTAGGCGGGGATCTACATCACTACTAGGGAGCGGATTATTGGTGTGTTTTTGTTTACTATTTTGAATGATGTTGTATTTGTAATTTGTTTTGTGTTTATGTGTCTTTGGTTCTTAAAGTTTAATAACTAGTATTAAGACATTCGCGTCGTGGCGAGGGCGTAAATTCATTTAAAAAAAAAAACAAAGCTCGAGGCTTTGTCATGGACCTCTACGTTGAATATAAGAAAAACAAAACATGCTCGTTACTGATAACATTCGAAACTTTATATAAAAAACGAAGTCGTTGCAAACTCGTGCGTTGCAGCGAACCGTTGATAGTATTTGGAACCTCATATAAAAAAGAAATATTAAAGATTTTATGTTGAAAACGTTGACAAAGATAGACGCGTTCCAATTTCAAACGTTTAGAATATTCACGTAAATTTTGTGTTTAAATAAATATGTATTTTAAAAGTCATAAGAAAATAAATTCTAGAAATAAAAAACACTAAACCTAAGAAACAAAAGTAGCTTAGAGAACTTATAACTTTGAGCTTTAAGAACTTGCACATTATTGTTACTAGCTTCATACTATACAAAATTAACATCGACATGTAGATAAAAATAAGCACATCGCAAAAGTATACTTCGAATCTAAAAATAGCATTATATTTAAAAGAACATAAGAGAAAAACAAAAGTTGGTTAAAATTAAATACAAAAACTAAAAATAATAAAAAACCGAAAGAAAGTGAATGATGGTAATGCGGAGCACTAGTAGCTTTTTTCTATTTTTAGAGGAAATGACACACGTGGCGGCTTAAAGAGTAAGAAGTAAAAAAGACATACATAATATTAGTGGCGAAGCTTCACTAAGGCCGTGGGGGGCCGTCGCCGCCCCTGTTTTTTTCGCAAGTAGTGTTAAATTTTAGTTCAATATGTAAATTTTTGGCTAGGTAGTGTAAATTTTTATATAAATATCAAGTTCGCCCCCTCTAAAAAAACATTAATTTCGTCTCCGTCCTCTGTACGATATAGTTCAAGCCCCGCCATTTAATATGACAATACATAATGCATTGTAGGCTTCAAGTTTGGTTTTTAAAGTTATAGTAATTAGGTGTTAAGCTTAACATACTTGAAAGAAAAACAATAGTAGTAATAATTAAAGGGAGACAAAATGATCTTGGTTTCGTGATGACAATGGTGGCTTGAAAGAGGCTCATGAGCAGGACACACCGCCTCAACGGTGCTTGTGATGGCAACGCCATGACAGTTGAGGGAGGTGGATGTGGTCACACGTGAAAGATGGAAATGTGAAAGGTGGTTGGGTAACACGGCCACACAACGACATACCACCCCACCTAGTGCAAGACAATAGCATGATGGTGAGGTGGCTGCAATGCACATGTCCTTCCAGGAATCACTCCGACCTTATAAATTTAAAGATTCATATTGTTTTAAAATATCTAATGAACAAATATGTAACTTTATAAATGATAAAGAAATCATGCATATATTTACTAAAAAAAAATTCAGTTTTGAAACAAAATCTTATTTCTCCCCTAGAATTAACGGTTTAGGTTCCGTAGTGGACAACTCTGCATTATTAAGACTTAAGAGTAGATCAGATTGTTGTAAAAAAAGTGAATAAACTTTTTTAAGAATAAATTTTTAATTAAAACTTTTAACCTTCCCAATTTTCTAAAAAAATTGTGGATCTCTAAGGTTGACCGTTTATCAAGATTAAGGGAATTTAAAACTTTAACGGCATAGATCGTAGCTCCACCTTACAACTTGTCGATGAATAACAGGTGATCGTAGCTGCCTTAGCTGGATTTGTTTAATGTTTACCACTCTATCTTACCTGCTTTGTCTTGCAATAAATTTATAAAAAAAACTAGATAAAAAATATAAAAAAACATGTACACACCGAAACTATAGATTGTTAAAAGTAGCCAAAATAAAAATAAAAATAAAAATAAAATCTTGTGAAAAAACCAACAAAAATAAGAAAAACTCAAACATCAAAACAAAAACTTGAGGCAAAGCAACTAAGCAAGTCAGAAAACATGGATTCCAGCAAGCAAACCTTTGTGGAACAAGATTCAGATGTAAATATCCATATGTTTAATGTTTTTCATGTTCAAATGTTTGTCTTCTTGTTCTTATGATTCTTGAATGTTTGTTCCATTTTTCAACTTATTACACAGATGAAGCAAAATCTGCCATCTGACAAGGTGAAAAAAAGAAAAAGAACACATAAAGACTCAGTGGAAGCTAAATCCAAAGATAAACAGGTGAAATCTTCATTCTGTTTTTGCTTTGGAGTTTGTGCCCACTTCAGATTCATGTGTGTTTTGTGATTTGATTTGGATCTGCTGAGGTTGTGTTTGGTTTTGATGTTTGATGTTTGTGGTTGATGTGTTGGTTCAAGATTTTGCTGTTTTGAGGAATCATAGGATTCAAGAATCTTGATGATGTGTTTTTCTTGAGTTGTGTAAGATGGGTCTGCTTTTGCCCTCTTTGTGTTATCTTGCAACTTTTACTCAAATTAGCTTCTGATTTAAGGGTTTTGTGATGTTTTGGAACCCTAATTTTGTGAGATTTACTTAGTTTCAAGAATCTTTGTGGATTAATGTTGTGTTTAAGGAAATTAGGGTTGCGAGAAGACGTTTTCGTCCACATTGCGTCTCGTTTTGTTCATTGATTAGGGTCGTAGAACGATGGTTTCGTTCAATTGTGTGACACGTTTCAAAGGAAGATCGGACGCGTGTTGATTTTTTGCTTGTTTTCAAAACATTACCTATTTTGGTGTTGTTATGGAAGGAATTTTAATCATGTAAATCTTGTTTTCCTAACATAGCTCTAGTTGATTGCTATAGTTTAGTGTGAAGATGCAATGAGAAGCAAGTAGTTGCTATTGAGTCTTACTTAGGGGGTGTTTGGGATTGCATATTAAAGCTGCTTATTTTCTTATTGAGTGTTAATACAATAATAAAGTATTATGATACAGTTTGGGATTGCATTTTGAAGCTGCATATCTTGTTATTCAGTTTTAATACAATAATAAGGTGTTTTGACAGTGTTTGGATTGCTCCATCTAAACTCCTTATCTGACTGTTGTGAGTGAAATAAGTTGTTTTGAATAAGTAGTTTAAAGTTGCTTATTCTCAAAAAAATCTCTAAGCATATAGTTTTAATCAGCAACCAAACACCCCCTTATTTTTGGTATTTCTTGCAATGATGGAGGACATTGTGGGTGAAATGATGTTAAATCATAAAATTTCTTAGAATGATATTGCACACAAGTTCTTGAAGCATTTGAAAATAGGGTGGTATAACCCAACCCGAACATGGGTAACTCAACACGACCCATGTAACTTGATTATCTAAACATGTCAAATGCATTTTTGAAATGTACATGTACTGATGTACCCAAACCCATACTAGTTTTGTTGTGTCAGGAATTGATGCCCCTATTATTATGCGTACATTAAGTTATAGTAATTAACATTTTACTATTTTACTTGCAGATTATGTCAGACAAATCCAAGAAACCTTCAGGGTTGGTGACTTCTCATCTAGTTATCTTTTAAGTTCTTTCTTTGAAATCATTACCGATTTATATGCCATATTGTCCATTTTATTACAGTAAGGGAAAAAGAACAAAGATTTGTGACATATATAACGACGCAGAAGACCAATATATGTGTTTGGAACGAGCAGCAATTTTTTTAGAAACGCTAGATACAGAATTGCCAAAGTTTGCCAAATGTATGCTCCCGTCCAATGTTCTCTACAGTTTTTGGTTGGTAAGAATCAAGAATTAAGTAAATATTTCACATACTAACTAGTTTTTCAAGGAGGGGTTTAATTATAAATTATTGCTAATTCGCTATGAATTTCTTGCACAGATTTTACCGAAGAAATTCTGTCTTAAACATTTGCCTGAACATGATGCTACAGTTATTCTTGTGGATGAATCTGGGAAAGAGTTTAAGACAAATTATCTTAAAGTTAGGCATGGTTTAAGTGCTGGTTGGAGGGGATTTTCGATTGCACAAAAATTATTACAGGGTGACATTTTGTTTTTTCATCTCCTTGAGCCCTGCAAACTACAGGTAGGTATTTATTTTATCTTCTTTTTTCTTTTATATTTCATCAAGAATAATGGTATACCCATTTTATCCCTTAGTCAACTGTCACGATTGTTGCAATGTATATGAGCACTTTATGTTTGGTTGGTTTTGACGGTGCTGGCTTTATTTTGGTTAAACATTAATATAGGATAGCTTGTTTGGAGGATCACAAGTACACAGGAGTATGCATATGTGAAAGGACTATATTGCTCTTCTCACAGTAGATTCTCATTAATAACCACAAGCTATTCATAAGTTCAAACTTTTAAGTGTATGTCAGCCTGCAGCATCACACGTCTTGTGGGTTGGTTGGTTGGTTAACAGGTCAAAGCATGTCAATTTTTACCCGCCGGGGGTGGGTTGGGGGGGTTGGGCAGACAAGCAAACACTTTCTTTCTCTATTAATATTTAGTATGCATAATCATGTGCTAATTACGATTACAAAAGCAATACTATGACAATAATAATATCGATTAATGAATAAGAGAGATTTAAGAGTCCATATGCATTAACAATAGACTTTGAGTTTCTCTCGACGTGGTTGGCTAGTTCCCATTTATCTGAAGTTTCTGATTTGACACTTTTAATATAACACAAACCAAACCTACCCATTCAAAGTAAATGGTTTGAAACCCCCCTTCCTCCCTCCCCCCCCCCTTTTTTGCACCTAAAAGGTAAGCGCACAATGGTGATAGGTTCGAGTCAACTATTTGGTACAAGTCAAAATTTGTCTGGGCCATTTGACCTGAAACATGCTTGTCCAAAGTTTTTAGAGTAACCGAGTCAATAATGATTAGAAAAATTCTATTGTTTCATAATAATGTCAAAAGATTTATATAAAATTACTAGTTTTTTTTTTTACTTTTTAGGTGAATATAGTAAGAAGATATGGCCAAGAAGCGATAGAAGCAGCTATTTGTTTGATGGAAATGCAACCTCGTGTTAAAAGGGCAAGGACATCAAATTACTTCGGTATGCATAACCGTTTCGTAATGTCTTCTGTTTTAGCCTAAATAATTGTTTTAATAAATTTTTTTAATTATTTTACTTTACTCAGGGAAAGCAGGGGAAGCTAAGAAAGAGAAGCTTAAGTGTAAAGAAGCTAACGAAGGTAAGATATAGCCCTTTTATTCATTTTGCATATTCATTTTTTATTTTAGGATTAGTTTCATATAATCATCTAAAGTTAAAAATAGCGTATTTTCCCTCCAAATTTTGTGATATCATACCCGTTCAAAAACATTAATATTATCATAGTTCTGCATTTTGTGGTAAATTAAATAAAAATAGTTACGTATAATAGTTTGTTTGCTGAATAACGATTTGGAAAACAATGTTCAATGATCTTAGCACTTGATGTTCTCTTAGTTTATTAAGTGAAACATGATGTTATTAGTAACTGATTTTAATTTATTTACTATAAAATAGGTAAGTATGAGACTGAGATTTTGTGTTTTGAAAGGTTAAATATGAGATGATTAAATTTAAGGGCTCAATGTGAGAATTTTTAACTTTTAGAAGGGTATATATGTAATTTCCGTTATATTTTATTTTTCTAATTTGTGTATAACATTTCTTAGAAGATGAAGGTGAACTAAAGAACCAAGCCCCCTTGATTTTGCAAACAAAAAAAGGCAAGAGAACGCGTAGAAGCCCGAAAAAGTTTATAACAAAACCGTCATTAGATTTTTGTACATCTCAAGGGACTGTTGCAGAAGATAATGAAATCGAAAGGGCATCTTTTGTGGAACATTATGAAAATAGCAGCGATGGCTTATCCTCGGAAGTTGTTCAAGGTATATGGTCTTTAAATAGAGGTGGGTAAGGGTGTTCATGGTCCAAACAGCTAACTATGGCTGAGAAACAACAAACCAACCCGCACGGGTTGGGTGGGTAGGCTGGACCAGCTGGTATTAGCGGTTTGATGGTTCGTTTTTCGGGTTTTGTCTATTGGAATCGATTTTTTTCAAAGTTTTTAAAATAAAGAAAAAAGTTAGTGAGACCTTTGACCTTACCAAATATATCCCCATAAACATTTTTCTTTGACTTGTATAACTAATTGTTAAAGTCAAATATTGTTACAGATATGATTTTTGAAATAAAATGATTCAACAGTTTTTATGCATTTTGAATACACATTGGGTGACCTTTGACCTTGTCAAATATATTCCCATAATCATTTTTCTTTGACTTCTATAACTAATTGTTAAGTCAATGATGGTTTAAGAATCTATATTCTTACATTGATTTGATTTTTGAAATAAAGGATTCAACAGTTTTATGCATTTTGAATGCACATTAGATGACTTTTGACCTGGTCAAATATATGCTGCTTAATAAGCAATCCCACACAACCCCTTCATTCGACCTGTTAGAGACAAAGCATAACCTGCATTGACCCGTTTATACCGTATGAACGGGTCAAAATTAGGTCATTTAGAAAAACTTTTTTGCTAACAGAAACTTGATTTACTTGTAGGGTCCACATCAGAAATGACCAATCAATCACAACCCGATGAAATCGGGTGCTATGATTTGAACCTGGGCTACCATGAGGGAAACATCAACTATCATTCAACCGCGGAAAGAATATTTCATTCTCCTACAGTTGAAACATAAGGGACTTATGGGAGAAGGTTTTAGTCATCTTTTTAGAAAGTCAAAAATAGAGTCTAAAAGCAAAAGCAAAAGCTGAAGCATATTATCATTTTTTGATTTTCATACAAAAGCTTCTTGGACAAAAGCAATGAAGAGAAGCTTAGAGAGCTACAGTAGCTTTTTGCAGGTAAATGGAGAAGGGTTGACTTTGGTGCTGACTATTTTTTGATGATGATGATGATGATATATTTTTTAAAAACTTTAGCAAAAGTATACATAGGAAGAATTCTCTTGATCATATAGGTATTGCTAGTCGGTTTTTTGCAAGATTCTTTACCAACTTCTGTTTACAATCTTAAGTAATATGTCTAAAATCTTGATTTGGTGGTTAGTTTTATTTTTTACTCTTTTAATAGTAAGGGTGAAGTGGTCAATTTATAAGAACTTAACAACAATTCTAACAGTAGTTTAATGTGAAGTGTAGATATAAAAAACTTTCTCCCTTTTAACACCAAAGATATCTCAGGAACCGCATTGTCTCATGACTTCTAAACCTAACTCACGTACCACTTGAATTAGCGAACAACTGAACCCTTAACGTGAGTTTATTTGCATAGAATATGAAATCTTTTTCATAGAAGTTGGTTGTTAAAAGTTTGCTTGTACGGGTTGTGTGATTTGAGGTTCTTTTATTTGCTTAGAAGAACCAGTCTGCATTGTGACTGTCATAGCAATGACTTCATCAAACAATAAAATGATCTAATCGTATGGTATAAAATCATCAAACAATTCATGTACGTTAACTTGATTTTTCATATAGCAGTTTGGTATGTCCTAAGCATTGCATTTGAATAAAACTTAGATATTTTTTTGTTGGTTAGAATTTATTTACTTCTTTTTATATTTTTTTAATAATATGAAGAAGTGATTTTTCACAACATTTTATTTATTAAAAATTTTAATACCAGTTTAATAAGTCTGTAATACATCGTGTGTAATTTTAAAAACTTAAAACTAATTTTTCACATAGCACGGTTTAGTATTCTGGCTTTCTAAGCATTTGAATACAAATTAAATACGATTAAATACGGCTATATAAGTTTTTAAATTTCATCACCTTTAATGTGAATGTTTGTCGCGCCCATAGTTTACATGTGAAAAAATTCGACACTAAAAAGAAACATACAAACATTGTAAAATCATAAAATAGAATGATAACTAATTGACAGCCAGAAACGATTTAATACACCGCCTAAATTCTTATATATATAACAACACAAATATACTTAGTCCCAAAAACATATTATTGCCATCAAGATTGTGGTGTTATTTTGAAATGTAGGTGTATGCTTTACTTCACTTGATTCATGGATGTTTGCAGCCTGCTGGTGTTTCTATGTTTGTTTTAACCATGTTCTCTACTAACAAACTTAAAGCTTAGCTGTTTGTTGACTGAAACTCGGGTCAATGCAAACAACCACCTGAAACCAAAAACCCGTCATGTTAAAGAGATACACGTAAGTTTCTACTGAACATGACGGAAAATGCCTTAAAGAGATACACGTAAGTTTCTACTGAACATGACGGAAAATGCCGTCTTATTAGAGCAAACCGCACAGTTTTAGCAGTCAACTTTAAATTAGACGCGAAATAGAAACCAAACCTGGATTAACTGATTTTACCTATGGCATGCAACCACCACATATGAAAAGGTTACTCATGTCAAAAGAAGTGAAAATAAATAACTTTGTTATTTAAAATAGTTTTTTTAGTTCAAATTCTTAAATAATTATTAGATGTCAAACCAGTGGCATGTACATTTAAGTTAAAATTACAATTAAGACGCCGAGGCAAAGAAATTGAAAAATCAATAAAAAGAAATGACTTGCTACAGATTGCACGTCTCTTGTTGCCACAATCGAGATTAAGCATAAAGTTGTTTTTTGTTTTGCACATAATTTAAAGTTGGTTGCTAGATCGAGTCGGCGGTAGTTTACAGAATTGTAACCGAGTTTTACAATTGTTCCAATTAGGACACTGAAGTTTAAAAAATGTTCCAATTAAGTAACTCAACTTTCATGTTTTATCTGGTAACGTGGATTTCAGATTTTCTTTTAATACAATTAACATGTTTTATTAATTTTTTTAATATAATTACATACACTGGAAACTCTGACCCTCACATCTTCTCCACCATTTGATGGTAGTGATCTAATTTGGGCAAAATATGCACGAGTGACCTAATTGGAACACTTTTGAAACTTGATTACTATTCTATGACATTTTCCTAATCGAGAAGTGTAAAGTTTGCTATTTGTACATACCTTGCCAACACTTTTACCAGAATGGAGATATTCAACTGCATCAGCGACGGAGTGAACGCCTACAAAACTTTTAGGGTCTATTGCAACCTGATATTTTTGAAGGAAAAAAAATATGTAAATCTCTAATTATGTGATAAAATATTTGTGACAAATTTATAGATTATGTTACGTTGTTACCTTAAGTTTTCCCACAGAGAAAAGATGAACCAGATTATCAAGATGTTGTTGCCATAAATGAGCATATTGCACCAGAAAAAATCCAGCCTACAAGTGATTCATATATTCATGAATAAAGCATGATGAATGCTTTCTCTCTCAAAGGATAAAATTAAAAATACAAACAAAAGCTAACATTTAAACAAGCCGTAAGTCACACAAATTATATTTTTAATGTATTACACCTCCAAAATTATACTAATAGAAAATTAAAAAATTAGTGAAATACCATTAGCTAATCATAATCGGACTAGCTGTTTTTATATAAATAGACAAAAGCTGTTACCACTCAACCAACCAACCTGCATAGTTTTGACCCGTTACCTAACCTTCCCACTTTGCTGCATTTACATTAAGGTTCAAGAGTTCATCTACTTTCGATGAATATTGCAATATTTTCATCTTTTAAAAATGTTCCACCCTTAAATGATCTATATTAATAATAACATCACTGCCAATGAACTCAAAGTCCTTTGTTTTGTCTTTCTCAAAAGGTCTTTGGATATTTGACAAATAGTCAACATTCTTTTCACAACGTGTTAAGTCAGATGTTGCAATTTTCATGTGATGATTAGAATATAAAAAGTATAAACTTTACATACCACAGTTTGACTTTTTGCTAGGAGTTTCTCACATAATCCCGTGTAGTTTCGTGGTTTCCATCCATGCTCTCCTTGATACTGAAAACATTAGACATGTTTGACTTCTGAGGTCAAATAACAGTTTCTAAACTTTGAAACAAATAAAAAATATTTCATATTAGGGGAAGTATCAACTACACTGAATTATATCACTTCAACTGAAAAGCAAAAAAGGATACTAGCGTGAAATTTTTTCGATAGTTTTGAATTTGATAAGAATAAGTTTGACCGGAAAAGTCAAAGAAACATAAACAGATTTAAACAAAAAACAATTACCTGAGAGATCATTCCAATGACTACCATCCTTCCATAAACCGCTAATGCATTCAAACACGTATCAAACATATCACCGCCAACAGATTCATAAACAATATCAACACCTTTCGGGAATTCCTTCTTAAGAACCTGCTCGTTTTTAAATCAAAAAAATTATACATTACGTGTGTGTTTATATAATAAAATAAATTCTAAATTAACTTTTGAAAAGAAACATATATACATTTTTGATGGATTCCTCTTTATAGTCAATGACTCGATCAACTCCCAAATCTCTTAAAAGTATAGCCTTATCTTTACCTCCACAAGTGGCAACCACTTTGTTTCCAGCTAATTTTGCAAGCTATAATTAATATAAACAGGTAAGTAAATCATCACACATAAAACAAGGACCAATATTATATATGTCCATCTAAAAGTTAAAAGTTTTCGTATATATCCTTCAAAATTCAAAATTTCGTATTTACCCTTTCAAAATAATAAAAATAAATCGTATTTACATATTCTATAGTAAATAAAATAAAAATCCATTACTTATAACAGTTTGTTTTACTGAAAACAACATATAGGAAATATGTTCTCTTTGTTTATTTAGTGAAACATACTGTTATAAGTAATTGATTTTATTTAATTTATTATAAAATGGGTATTAGTGCTCTAAAAGGGTAAGTATGATATTGTGAAATTCAGAAGGATATGTATGAAATTCCCCTTTAAATCTATAATATATTCTCAAACGAACCAACACAATATGACTTACTAGATTTGAAATATTAAAATACCTGAACTGCAAATTGCCCAGTTCCTCCTGCAGCAGCAGTGACAAGAACCGTCTTTCCTGACTCCATTTGTGCCGCCTAATAACAGCAAAAAAAGTTTCACTCCAATACTTTAACTAAAAGGAAAACATGTTGCTATAACATCTTATTTTAAAAAATAAAATATCTAAGAAGCAAACCTTTTCTAGAGAAATCGATGCTGTGAGTCCAGACGTAAGCATGGCAACAACTTCGGGGTCTGGTCTAGCTACAGGAAGAATGTGCTTCGAAGGCACCTAAAATACACATAATTCAATACAACTAATTAAATACTAGTAGAGGTGGTCAACCGGCTGGTCAGGTAATGAGTTACAACAGGTTCAGGTCAAATGGCCACATCGGGTAAAAATATACACTTTGGCAAATGTGCTTTAGGTGCTGTGTTGAAACAGGTTTGGTCAGGTGGAGTTGGGCTGACCTGAAACCTGATTAATTAACTTTACGAATAAACTGAATTAGGATTCAACCCATTCAAATAATTTCTTTTCAAGCTAGGTTTTTTTTCTTCTTTTAACTTGACACATGGAGATAAAACATAACCAATTTTGATTTTTTTTTCATAAGTATTTGAGTTGAAAGGGCCACCCCTAATGCCAGGCTAAATAATTTAATCAGCTAGTAAGAAAATATTAGAAGATAACAAATCAAATATTTAAGGTTCAACATACCATAGCAAATTCGGCATAAGCTCCAAAAGTCATGATTGCTGCAGGAGTGCCAACTTTTAGATGTTTAACCCCATCACCCACTGCAGCAATTAATCCTACACCCTGTAAATTTTAAAAGTTTAAACAAACGAACGAAAAACTACTAGTAGTTAGAACAAATCTATGAACCAAGAAATTTTAATCACTTTCATAAACCAAAATGAGCCAAAGTTTAGTTAAAATAAATCCGTGGATCATGAAATATTAATCAGATTTCAAAAAACAAAAACAAAATTTTAGTTGTTAAAACAAAACTGTAGACCATGAAATTTAAACAAACTTCAAAAAATTACAAATAAAGCCAAAATTTTAGTTGCTAAAACAACTCTGTGGACTTGTGCTTTTACCTCGAATCCAGCATCAAATGGAAGTCGAGAGCTGATTTCTTGTTTGCTTCCACTGAAATAACTACCAGAACTGAAATTCACCTGTTACAGAATACCCAAATTATAAAAAACCACAGGAAGAAGATGATTGACAATATAACTTGACAATAAAGAAAAACAAAAGCAGATAAGTTATTTAAATAAGAAATCCCAAACACCACGTTAAATAACATGGAAGTGCTATATTTATGGTTATGGTTCCAATTTTAATTAATACAAGCGGAAACAAAGATGGGATCCACAAAACAAAGAAAATGATAAAAGATATAAGTTTTAAAGCTAACAACTAATCAACAATGGCATGAATGAACCTAAAGAATAGCACTTATGTCATTTATTATGGTAACTGTGGAAAAATACCTTATGAACTTTTGCTGAATTCGCATATAAGTCCTTCGATTTTGCAGGATTAAATACTGGATTCCCAAAATTTAACAAAAAGACCCTTTTTGTATGATTAAGTTCCTAGACTTTACCAGGGAGTTTAGCATATTTCCAGAAGTATAGGGACTTAATCATGCAAAAATCAAGTCCAATGACTTACGTATAAATAAAGCAAAAGTCTACACTTATTTTTTTTTATAATTGCAATTTGCACCACTTAGGCACTTGTAATAAGATAGCATAATCCATTTATAACCATAAACTTACGTCGCTAGCATTGACACCAGCATATATTATTTTCAACAGTACATGATCTGGTTTAATTGGTAATTTCAGTGGTGCATGCACTATACTTGTAGCACCACGGAAATTGTGACTCAGCGTGTGAACAATCCTGCACAAAAGGCATCAAAATGACTTCAATTGTTGGAGGGAAAAGAGTAAAGTCCATTTCTATTTCATGTAGATTGCCCTAAATACAAAGATAAATTGCCAAACTGCCAGAGTGTGTTATATATACATTATTAAAAGATAAAAAATATTAATAAACTTACACTTTCTCAAAACTCTGGGGGATTTGAACATTAGAATTAATCACTGATGAAAATCTTTTCTTTAATCTTGAAGGAACCACCAAGTATTTTGCTTCTTCGGCTGGAGTGGGCCAATATTCTAAGCCTCTACGTTTAGTGATCCATAAACATGAGCCCGCTTTACTCTCATCAGTTATAAGCTCAAACGCACCTATTTTATTTGTTAACATGAACAAGCTTTAAATCCTATTTTATTATTATAAAGGGGCTAATTAAATTTGAGAATTAACCACATTTGGATCCAATTAGTTCTTAATAACCATTGCTTATTCCCACACAAAAAAAAAAAAAACCATTAAACTCTCAAAAATTCAATTTAGGGTATTACCCACAGGTTACTATCTACTACTTGGAGTTTTTATTGGCTCTATCAGTAATTATTTTTTACATTATAACTACCATATTATCCAATTTCAAAAACTCTAACTACCAGTTGAGACATAGAAAGTAAATTACCAAGCTGTGCCATATTGAAAGATGTTGCTATCCAATGGAATTTGTCCTTTTTTTTCTAACCATAATTACTCTAATCTGCCAATAATATCTAGTAACTAAAGTCTTCTCCTATATTTTGATGTAAAATAGCATACCTTGAATCAACATCTCCATGGAAACATAACCTCCCATGCGTTCTATAAATCGAGAATCCACTTTTTCAGCCATTTCAGTTCGAATAAACTGCATACAAGTCATCAAGAACATTAAAACAAAAGAAGCTTGCTTGTCAAAAATTTCTTATATATCATGTAAATACAAAAATATTGTTTTTAAAGAGATTATGTCACCTCTAATTAAAAAATAACTAGTATAAGAAGTTGTGTTTCACCTCTGGGCAAAGAACATTGGCACGAATCCCTTTTTTCTTGTAGGGAGCAAGCGATCTCGTAAACATAACCACACCCCCTTTCAAAATAAAATCCAAAAAAATTAGCAAACAAGAAGAAAAAAACTATACATAATGTTTGGATATAAAGCCATTTATGTAACTGAAAAATATCAAACCTTTGGAGGCAGAATAGATAGGGTCAGTTAGGTGTGGATATAGTCCTGCTGCTGAACCCAAATTTATGATCACACCAGGTTTTTTTGCAGCCTCCATTATTTTGATCTGCAATTATCAATTGTAAGACTAATTTTAAGCAGAGAAAAGGGAAGTTTCACAAAATAGCAACCTACTCAGCTTGTTGATCTGTTTAGGTGATTATACCTTTTCTGTCCTGAATTCGCATATTTTTCATAACTATTATTTGGTCAAATGTCTCTATTTAGGTAGCGTACTAAGGCATTTGGTCCATTTATTTTTTGCCCATTTGGTAGTTAGAGTTCTTTTGATGAGCAACTGATTTAAAAAAATCAAACAAATTCAAACAACTCAAGATTTATAATTAAGCATTTGAAAAAATAATTACAAATGAACCACTATTGAAACCAAGAACTATGAAAGAATGTTGTGAACCCAATCGAATCCCTTATTTTGATATTAAGAAATCCAATCGAACCTCATATTCAAAAAACGTATAATTTCCAAAATATACCAGCAAGCTAAGTAGATTGCTATTTTATGAATCTTTCTCATATGAAGTCCATAAATTTTCAAAGTAAAGCTCAAGCATACCGCCCTGTGGGTGCAATCAATAACTGCTACAAGATTAACATTAATGGCGTGTCTCCATGACTTTGACCCATCTGTTTGGTCCTTTTCAAACAGTATAGAAGTAGCAATACCCGCAGAATTTATACATATATCCAAACCTCCATACACTTCCATATGTTTCTCAAATGCAGCAGCCACTTCTCCTGTTTTGTCGAACAAATATCAGGAAATGGGTCCGGCAAGTTGGGTAACAGGCAGTCAAAATGCGTAATTTTGATTGCATATCAAAACCTAGGCTAGGGTCAAAACGGGCTATTTTGATAGCTACTAATAAATCATAATAGGTTAGGTTTTGTTGAACCGCAACACAATTGGTTTTCAGTTTTCTTGTAGAATAGTTGTGTTAGTATGATTTAAAAACTATGCTATATAATCTAATTTTTAGAATAAAATGATTCAGGTCAAATTGACTCATTTCTAAGTAAATGGCTTGGGTCAAAATGGGTTATTTTGATAGCTACTCATAACGGGTTAGGTTTTGTTGACACACAACACAATTGGTTTTCAGTTTTCTTGTAGAATAGTTGTGTTAATATGATTAAAAAACTATGCTATATAATCTAATTTTTTAGAATAAAATGATTCAAGATGTCATATTCATTAAAACTACATGTTGGGTGACCTTCAGCCCATTGGACCCATAACTTTTCTGCAAAACTTCTATATATCTTGCCCATTTGACTCGCTATACAACCCAAATTGACCCATTCATTAGTAAATGGGTTGAAATTGCCACCCCTATAATCAATGTACACAATTCACCTTTGTTACTGACATCACATTTTACAAAGATAGCAGATGGGAATTTTAATCCTGAGTGAAACTTAGCATTTTCTTTTTGTGCAAGCAAAGCAACCTCTTTTCCTTTATCCTCAGAAAAATCAACAACTGTGACAAATATACCCTTTTGGGCAAGAGCTATGCTAAGAGCTCTACCTGTAAAACAAAACCACAAGAGTAGAAAAAATATATTAACAAATTTGTCTCCATTTGTTAAAAAAATAAATACATTTCAGCTTGTTTTTATCAAACCTACAAATTAAAGATTTATATAGGCTCGTATACAAATACAACACAAATGTATTCATATTTGCAGCATTTTGATCAATATTCTCCTGAAAATTTGGAAATTTCATATCAACTGTGTTCTTGTATAATGTATGCTACTATCTTTGACTCAAAATCCAATAGTATCTTTATACTTAGGAAGTAAAATGATAGAATTACAAATTTGACACATCAAACATCTCCATAGATAATTCTCAAAATCATACACAATATGTTCACTTCAGTTCTTATTATAAATTCACTTCGCTTTAGACCAAAAACCCATACATATAATTCTCATAATCATATTGTGGAAAGATCTACTGACAAGTAAAAATCACTGGATTTCATGTGCACATATTCAAGATCATACTAAATGAGCTCTATCTCAATTTCAATCCTTCGAATTTAAGTAATTCTTAAAATCACATACAATACACAACGACCAACATGTTCACTTAAGGTTTTCTTGACCATAAAGCCATATATTGACTCAAAATTATACTGTTCAAAGATCTACCGTCAAGTATAAAGTATCAATCACTAAATTTCATGGGTTTCATCAAACTGATTAAAATAATCATACTCCCAAAGTAAACGATCTTTCCCACTATTCTTGAACGACTCTGTTTCACTAACATCAAATACCTTTTACTCTGTTTCATAATTGAAAAAGATTTGCAATCAATTAGCATTTATATCCCTCAAAAGAGTTCAATAAAGTAAACACTAGACTAAACCCTAAAAAGTAAAATCAAGAAAATTGATTAACATACCGATGCCGGAAGCACCGCCGGTGACGAAAGCCGACAGGCCGGACTTTAACTCCATCAAGAGTGATCTTCTTTCTTGGTTCTTGAACTGTTGATTTTATCTTTTTGTAGCTTTATGGCAATCGTCATGTGTATGTACATATTTATAGAAAGAAAGATTATTATTATTATTATTATTATTGGTACCGTATATTGTGAGAGATATCCCATCGTGGGAAATGGTCTGCCGGCGTCGGTCCCATACGTATGTTATTGGTGGCTTGTTAAATATTAATATTCGATTCGATGAAGGACCCACGTAACGTCGGTAATTTCCGCCTGAATTCTGCCGATTAGATGCCTATTTCTCCCTCGCTAACAACATATACAAGTGAGCGAGAGGAGTGAGGGTTACAATCGATTAAGTGGTTAAGATTAATTACATAAAATGATAAAATCTATTTTTTCTAATAAATTAATGTTTTTGGAGACATAGAGTGCGATTTTGTATATTTTGGGATTGGTTTTCCGTATAAATTCATATATATTTTAATTAAAATAATTTTAAACACTTACTAAAATCATATTTTTCTTTTCTTATTTTTTATTTTATTTTGTATTTCTCTCTTTCATTTAGATTAATAATTTTCTTATTTCTTTATACTATCAATCAACCTAATAATTTTTTATATTAATTTTGATATCATTTGCTTGATTTTGTTTAAGTGATTTAATTACTAGTAAATTACTTACTGGTAAGTTTTTTAAAAATATTAAATGATAGAGGTTTTAAATAAATAAACTAAACAACTATATATCTAAAATGCAAATATTCTAATGCTAATATTTTATTAACAGTTACTAAATATAATATACCAGTTTTATCATATTTTAAAAGTTTTTTTTTATAATTCCTAATTTTCATTATTTTTTATTTATAATTTCTTAAATATTTATTATTTTTTGTTTTCTCAATTGTTGATGACATTTAACATAAAAAATTTTCATAAAAACTAATGGTTCAAGTAGTTAAATTTATTTCACCAATGTAATATATGTATTTTAACCTACTGTGTAAATATGAGAATGTTTTGGATTCACTTTCCACTCTAAGCAAAATGCCTATGATTGAATCAGGGTTTTTTTTTTTTTTTTTTTTTTTTTTTTTTTTTTTTTTTCCCTTCCAGTTGTGTGTTTTCTCCTAGGGACGATCTCGGCTAGTAAAGGGATAGGTGAATCCGATACAGATAACATTTATGTTTCGAAACATGGTCGTACATTTGTCATTAAAAAAAGATGGACTTGTTTGGAACCTTGTGCTTAGCATGTTTATTCTCCGATTGAATAAGAAAGTATGTTTTTAAAACTTACTTATTAAGAGGTCTCATAAATCAGTAAAATGTGTCTTTTTACTAAACCGAACATATTCTAACTTTTTCAATACAATCATTAAAAGACTATAAAACAACTCTTTAAAGTAGGGATATTTCTTTTGACTTTAAAGGTTTGAGACTTGGTTACGATGGATCGATATAAATTAATTATAGTGTAAATTAAAAGTATATTAAATAGATGTGTGAGTTGTCGTTCAAAAAAACATACATGTAGCGATAAAACGCAAAAGTGATGCTAAACATGGCCTCTCTCGTGTACCTTTTCTAACACCTAAAATTTAGAGCATTCACAATGTATTTATCAACTCTATCTCTATCATTAAAATTTAAATAAGTTGTTAAAAACATCTCTTCATTTGATTCACCATCCTTAAACCATATCATCAAGTTATAAAATATTACAATAGTAACCCATTAAGTTATAAAATACTACTATTACTAAAATAAAATCACCACTCACTCTCGACGACTAGAACCCATGATGTTTTAGTTGATTACACCACATGCCATCAAGATGTTATCTTGAGATCCTGTCATATACTTGATCTACTCATTAGAAATTTACATTGTATTTTCTTAAGTTTGCTTTAAATTAATTAAAACAACTTTAGAAAAGCATACATGGGAATGAATGATTAGAAACAAATTTTCTACAAAAAATAATACAAATGTTTTCGAAAAATAATAACCTTAAAAACGTTTAAAAAGTTCAAAATTTCATAAATTTATTTATTTTGTTATACTTTGGTAGAATTATGGTGTTTGATAGACTCAAAAACCAATGGCAGATAGGTCCAACCCTAAAGCATTTAGCTTTAGACCCTCATTCTAATAAATTTCATGTTTACACGTAGATAACACCTATTTTCAAAAACCAATGTCGCACATTTTCCGTTAAAAAAAAACATACATCAGATATGACTTTAGAGTTACTAAATAGGCTAAAACACCAAAGAAGAAAAATAGAACACACAGGGCTCATTTTTAGGTCACAAAGTCGACTTCAAAGTTCCCTGATCATATACAAACGGCTTTATTAAGTACGTGTCCAGATCAACAGGTCAAAATTCTTATTTTTTTTAATTTTTCGGAGGTATCTATTTTGGAGTTATGTCACAACATCCAATTTAAAACAACCATAACTCTTGTCACCTATCCCCGAGAAGCTCACACCCTTGGACTTTTGATACTCTTAGTATATACAAAAGCAAAAACATGACAGTTCAACCTATTTCAAGGACCAAAACGTAATTTATTTTTTAGTTTCTTTTTCTAACACACAAGATTATGAGTTCAAATCTACAACTCTTTATTACAAATCTTAAATTTCTAACTTACAGTAGAAAGATGGAGTTAGGAACAATGACCGTCATGTGGAGTAAGAGTAAGTGAAACTTTCTTTGAGGTCAAGGTTTCAAACCCCGTTTATGACTGATTAGTCTAAGCTAGTTGTGGCATAGAATTAAAAGTATATTAGATGGGTATATGAGACTTTTATCTATAGAAAAAAAATTGAAGTGCAAAAAGTATAATCGTCCTATAACAACATTCTTTTGTAATCTTGAAGACTCGTTGAATAATATTACAAGTCTTCTCCTCGAGGCGTATTGTAATTAGTTATAACTTCCATCTAGAGTTGGACATAATAATAAGCATGAAAGATGATACAAACGGAGGTTCAGGTATAATCATCCCATCATCCTAAATCACATTTGAATTCATATAACCGTCTCTTGCTACTATTCTTCTCATATCCGTCATCCAACTCAATCACCGTAGCGGTTTACCATCATGTTCATGCTTCTACGTACTGAACGATAAACATTACAAATAAAAAACTCGAAAAAAATACTTAAACATGCATTATATTATTCAAAAGAACATTTCTTTTACGAAACAGATTCTTCTTTACCGTATTATTATGCCTTTTCTGTCAATTAGGTTTTGGGGAGGTCCTCCGCTCAATTTGTTCTTGTTTAATAATCTGTAACGTTAAAGTTACTATATATATTCATCTATTATTGTTGCATGTAAACACACAATAAAGCTTTTAAAAATAGCAAAACAGCTTACAGCTCGCGAAGGTTTGGAAGTGTGCTGAGAGCATCCGGGAACTGCCCCTCGAATTCATTTTCATCTAGATGCCTTTTCAACGCGTTTAGAGGAAATAAGATAATCAAAATATACATCAAATCAAATACAGTAATAGAAATATTCAAACACTTACAGGACTTCCAAAGCCTTCAATGGACTCAAATCAGGGATAGGACCTGTTAACTTGTTCGTGCTTAGCCGACTGCATACACAAATTTTGTAAGAATATGTTGAATATTTCATTCATTTGATCAAAGAGGATACTTACAGTTCTTTAAGAGCAGTCAATCTTGCAATTTCTTTAGGTAGTGTCCCTGTTAGTGATAGCCCCCTTAGGTTCCTTATGTATAAAAAAACATCAACTTTAGCACTTATATTGGATATACGGCCAAAATGTATGAATTTAAATAACTTATGAAGCCTTCAAGAGGGTGACATAGCGGTAAAGCACTTGAGTCCCGCTAGTAGATGTTTCAAGCAATTTCCACTGGCTTTCTACCTTTAACCCCTTTAAAAACTACATGTTAAAGTTACGTTTTACCTAATCTCATTGTTTACAAGTTATTTAGTGGTCCCGTAAGTTTTCTAGTAACAAGTTATTATGATAACAAAATGGACCAACGAAACGCATATCACTTACACACTGGTAACTCGCACTTGTTCTCCTTGAGAACAGCCAATTCCCAACCAGGGGTGTGCTTTTGGCAAGCATGGATCTCCATTCCAATCATCTGGTAGGTTTCTTAAGCTTTGCTTCAACAATTGCAATGCTATTGCTGCAAAGAAACAAATATCATCAACAAATTCATATCTCAAATCACCAAATAGTATAATTTCAGTCAATTATCAATAAACATCACATCAAAATTTGATTTATTTTACAAAAACTAAGAGAATCTAGAATCACCATGGTACCATCTCTTCCAAGAGTTGTTCCAGCAAGAGGTAAAATCTGATATACCTCACCGGCGTTAATCGTCGGACCCACTGGCATATCACTTCTAGGAATCAAGGTGATCTGTGTGTCGCCGGAGAGCGGCCATTCGCTGCTATAAACCGTCACCCCTCTCGTCGTGACATTGAGATCTTGATAAAAAGTTTCACCGTCGATGAGAACGGTGAATACCCTCCAACTGTACGGACTCGTACTCCGGTTATCCTGAAAATACAACGCAACGTAGTACCGATTGGTAGGTAGAGAAAACGGTGGCCAGTGTATCGTCAGATTCTTCCCTCTGCTCGTCGTTGATCCTGATAAGAACACCTTCGCCGGAGGCCGGTTCCAGAACTCCGATGATGTAACGTTGGCGTGCGCTTCAACCGTAGGGTTTCCATCTATAAACGGTTGCCAAAATCGACTGAATTGATCATCTGGAAAACTAGTTGACAGATCATTAGAAACGATCAAATTAGTCGATCTAGGGTTTCAAATTTTCAAAAACGAACATGTAATTGATCATCGATCTGTTCATACCGTATGAAATCATCTTCGGAAGCGAAATTACTCCGAATAACTGTAATCAATCCATACTTGCCAAAATCCGTTGAATTATACAACGACGAATCGAGATCTATCACCTCTATCAGAGATATGAAAGGACTCGACGGAGATTTCGTGTGCTCATTGCACGTGAAACACACGCTAAGCGTCTTATCATTTGCCATCACGATGATCTCGTAATATGAGGTAAGACCGTTTTTGTAATCCTCCGTCGTGTTCACAACGCTCCACGTTGTTCCGTCGATGATCTGATCGAAGATCGGTGGCTCATTGCCGCCATCGAATCGTCCGTAGAAGTAGGTTGTACGAATGAGGAATTTGACGCCCTTGGTCACAGGAAACTCGTAGCAATGTTTGCCGCGACCGTAGGGGAAGTAACGGAGGGTGGTGAGTACGGGTAGGATGTCGTGTCGGTTCACGGTTGCTAGGGTTCCGGCGACGGTGTAGCCTTCGTCTTTTGTGTATGTTATGCCATCTTGTTTGATGTCCTTTTTGGAACCGCAGTTGATGAGGTAGCCACGGGGGGACGGTGGCTGCGGCGGCGACGGCGACGATGACGGTGGAGGTTTGCCGACGATCATGGCGGAGAAGGGGATATTGGTAAGAAGGCATAACAGGAAGATGGTGATGGACATGGTTGGGAAAAGCTTTCATTTGAATTTGTTGGTGTGGGAGTCGAGAGAGATGAGGATGGACATATTTACCCTGGATAGAAAGCAAATTATGCTAAATAGTCGTTAGATAAAATCTCTAAGAATGGAATTATTAGATTTTTTAAAAACTAGGTTTTTCCCGCGCTACGCGGCGTGAGTTTGGTTGTTATATTCTCGACTCGTCGAAAATCATAAAAACAAATACCAAAACCGGCTTCTGTCAATGATATTTTTCGCTCATATATAATCGGTTTAGTTCGTCACGATGATAATCCTTGAAAAATATTTTGGCGAAAATGACTAAAACTAATGGATTTATAAAATCTAATAAAACCAGTTATTGTTTTATATTTTATAGATAAATAGAAGACCATAAAAAACATTTCACCAAAAAACTTTTGTGGCCAAAAACTAAAACCACCAAAAAAACACTGTAGCACTTAGTTTGTTTTTTAATATAACAAAGTGAATATGTAACATGTGAAAGGGGCTCTTTGCAACTATGAGACTTTGGTGACCAATGTATAAACTCATAAAACTCCCTTGTAGTTACCGACATTGTAGTTATATATATATATATATATAATTATGGCAATGTTGCTTGAACTAGGTTGATACCCTGTATATTACACGGGTTGAATAAATAAAATATTAAATAAATAATAATAAAAAATTATTAATTATAAAATGATATTTTGAAATATAATATAATTGAAATTACATATGAGTAAATATTATAAGTAAAAAAACAATGATATTATTTTCTTTGAACTTTTGTTTTAAATTTTTTAAATCTAAAAAATTTAAAAAATTCATTCAAAATCAAAATGTTTTAAAAAATGCCATTTTCTAAAATTTTCTTATTGTAACTTTGAATTTTAATTTTTTTTATGGTTCATAAAAAACTTAATTTCTAATAACATTGATTTTAAATATTTTATATATTTAAAAAAGTTTGATATTTTAAAAAATTACTTATGTTATACAAAAGATTGTTTCTTTAAAAGTTATATTTATAAAAAGAACTCTTTCTTAATTTATTAAAAACTATTTTAATTTTAAAATAATTAAATAATATAATTAGTAGTTAATGTATATATTTAATATGAGAGACAAGTGGCAACTTAAAATATTCTTTTATTAAAATAGATAGATATGTCACATAAATATCGGTATTATTATGCGGTTGTAAGCTTATTAATTGGCATTGGTGATTTTCTACTCAAAAAAAAAAAAAAATGTTGACACATGTTATGTTTTCATGGATGTCTAACAATATTTCTTAAAAGGTTACAGCTCTAGTTTTGTCTATTTTTAATTCATTGCCCAAGCAAAGTTCTTTTTTGTTTTTACTAAAATGTTTAAGGTTGTGTGATCCATAGATGTGAACTAAAGCGTGAAGTTGTTAGGAGTGAGGGACGTGTGAATATACCCGATTGTGAAGAACATGAGATGTTTGGATAACTTTTTTCTGGTAGAGGTTTTAGCTTTCGATTCTATTTGCATGATCCCATTTTACCCTCAAAACGTGTTCAAGTAGTCTATTAAATTCAGTTATGACTTTTGATACTTGCATAAGTTTATAAGTTTTCCAATTGTGTAAGCTAAGCAAAAATATACATTGAATGCATATACTTCTATATATTAGTGGTATTGTTGTTCTATTTCTAACACCTTTTCATTTATGTTTGATAGACTTCTAAAAAATATATAGAAGAGTTTAAAAAGAATACAAAAAAGCATGTAAATGGGTATGTCGATGCATGTTTGAGAACCTTAATTCATATCAAGTAAGCTATGAATAATAACAAAGAGTTCAATGCAAATTTCACAAAAGTCAAGAATTCACTATTGTGAAAATTTGATTGCTTACGCGACTTAAGAAATTAAAGAGGTTTTGATACTTCTTAGTACCATTGTTGTTGAGGATGAATTCTTGTATTAGAAACTGAAAGCGACAATTGTATATGTATATATATGTTTGTATGTGTGTATGTATGCATGTTTGGTCAGTCTAAACCAGGCCATCGATTGAAATTCACAATGATATAGTGAGAGTGGTTGAGAAACAAAACTTACTATCAAAATGACATAAGGTTGAGTTTTGTATAACTTATGGATCAAAAATATCGTTTTATTAATAAAAAAATATATAAAATTACAAAGTTAAATGAAGAAATGCTTACCTTATCTAATATTAATCCCAACTTTTACATATCACTACATTACTATTTAACAAAAGTTGTACATTAAACTTACACTACTTTTCAAATTTTAGTCGCACGATTTCATTTGGATGTACACTTTGACCCATTAGAGAATATACTTTTCACTCCTCCCCCTCTTCTATATCTCTTCGAACAGCACCAAACTTTTCAACCAATATGTCCACTACTAAGGGCACCAAGTCCTTACAAGGGACACCCTTCTTATAAACATCCCCTAAATGTGAGTCACTTCCAATTCTACCTCCCAAAAAAACATCAACCCCTTCAACAACCTTTCCATTTTCATCCTTAGCCATGCTTCCCATGAACCCTATATCCGCCACTTGCACTTGCCCACACGTGTTCGGGCATCCCGTCCAGTGCATTCGTACTGGACGAGTTACGGAAACAAGCCTCCCCACTTCTTCTGTGACCTTCAAAGCACGAGCTTTGGTCTCGATTATCGCCTGCCCGCAAAATTGGTTACCCGTACACGCCACTAAACCTTTCATCAAGATAGGTGGCTCGGGTAAAAACTTTTCTTTTAATAGTGGTTCGTCAAGCAAAGCTTCGACTTTTGAGTTTTGTATGTTTGGGATTATAATATTTTGTTCTACGGTTAGTCGAAGCTCCCCTGAGCCATACTCGTCGGCTAATCGTGCCAATTGCTCCATGTCTTCGGCTTGGACCCGACCCACGGGAATGTGAATGCCCACAAAGCTCAAGCCTTCTTGTTTTTGTGGATGCACACCAAAATAATCCCTTCTTTCCCATTTTGGGTCAACAAGGTCTTCTGAAGAAGCCCTCTCTAATGCTTGTTCAGGCAT
Source organism: Flaveria robusta (assembly GCA_025506415.1). Classification (NCBI taxonomy): domain Eukaryota; kingdom Viridiplantae; phylum Streptophyta; class Magnoliopsida; order Asterales; family Asteraceae; genus Flaveria; species Flaveria robusta. The sequence continues at coordinate 98,385 of JACCIZ010000252.1, forward strand.
TCTTTTTACAACTTCTGATCGAAACCCTTCTATACCCTGCACCCCAAAGAAACATCACTTAGAACAAAAGGTCCTTCAAGAATGAATATTTTGTACTTTTGACCCAAGATTAGTACTAAAGATGACATACGAGTTCATCGATCAACCACATCATTCTAGTCTTTTGCCTGTTCCCTCTTGAACCAAGATCACGAAAAGCCTCGAGAATCGCCCCGCAAACAGGGACCACATCTTCTTCTGGGACCCAAGCGTCAAGAGGTATAGCGTCTGCGCACCGCTTCGCGCTAAAGAAGCCCCCAACAAGCAAATTGAACCCGAATCGACCATTCTTAGTAGCTGGCATGTATGCTAGATCGTTGATATGAGGGTGTTCATAAAGATCATGTGAGCCAATCACACACACATTCCACTTCCTCGGCCTACAAAACAACCAAATCAAAAAGTCAAAATGTATCTTTTCCCACAAACTCAAAAATTATTTCAGACACATGAATCTAAATACAACATAAATATTATCAACGTGACCCGTTTAACCATATTTTTTATAATGTTTTTGCAAAAATAATATCAAACAATTAAATTTAATTCATAGAACGTTATGTCAATTTACTTTTTAACTTTTAAATTTTAGTACAATACAGGTTTGCTTTATGACATAAAACACTTTTTTAATAAAAATATTCATGTTATAAAGGTCAACCAATAAAAACCGCTAGGTTGACCTAAAAACAACTTGTTTTAGCTAAACTTATTTGCGGCTTTGACCCGATACCGATCAGAACCCGATGACACTAACCTCAAACACATGAATTTCATGTTACTTTTGTATCGTGTCATAAATTCACACCCCCCGCCCGAATGTAAAATAACACTCCAAGATTCAAGAATATTACAAGTTGGTAAACTCGGGATTGCCTCTTGAATTTGCGGTGATGAACTGTGATAATAAGTTCAGATACGGCCTCGTGTCCACAATTTCATGCGGATCAATTCCTGCGAGCGGGTTGCCAACCGCGTTTCTAACATTGTCCATACCACTTTGGATGCTTGTTAGCCCGACTTCATCAAGACCCTTTAAAATCGCGGGCACATCAGGTAGTGTAACACCTCGAATTTGCCAGTTTTGACGTGTGGTTATATCAGCACAACCTTGCTCACCATATTGTTTAATCACACTAGCTAAGTATCGGGTTTGCGCGCTAGTTGTTATGCCATTTGGAAGCTTCAACCTCATCATAAACCGGCCATCTACGCATTGAAAAGCATTTGGGAAACAATAAGGTTCGAATCAAAGATTAATTTGTATTTTGTTGTTTGATGAAAAGATTCCAAAATAAATGATACTAATAGTTCTTGAACCAAAAGTTATGATCTTTATGGTGTATGGAGTGAGTGATTAAAATTCGAATCTTGAAAATATGTATAAAAGGTGCAACAGTCACTTAACACTAAATTTGGGCTTCATTGGTGCTTCCTTTTATGAAACATACCATAAAGTGCATTAAGAAACAGTAAAACACGATAAAAGATTAATGGTAATTTAATGGATGGAATTGTCACAACAGACGTGATCCACAAATAGCCATAGACAATTTGTCCTAACTGTTTAACCAGAATTCCTTCATCCTCAATGATTTTCCCTTAATTTTACATGTTTTAATTTAATTTAATTTTATTTTCTACATAAATATACATTTTCAAGATTTTATTGAAGTAAACTACACGCTTATTTAGAACGCCAATTTCAAAATTACACGGTCAATTTCACTTGTAGAAAATCTAACTCAACCTGTAAAATTTAAATTTACCCTTTGATATCTTTAGAATAGCTTCTAATATACTCCTATAAAACATTTATATATTTAGAGTTAAGTTTAATTTTACTTCTTGAGTTTTGTTAAAAATAACTATTTTCCTCCAAAAGATTAAAAACATCAATTTACTTCCAAAAGTTTATAAATTGTTTCAATTTTAGTTCAAAAGTTTCATTAGTTGTTTTAATTTTATCCAAATAATGAAACTTTGGGAGTGAAATTGAAACAACATATGAAATTCTTGAAGGTAAATTGATGTTTTTAATCTTTTGGAGGAAAATGGTTACTTTAGTTAAACTTAGTGAGTAAAACTGAAATTAACTCATATATTTATCTTTTAGAATTTAAATCCTCGACCTCTTGAAAAGATATTAGACACAATAAGCTTATGTAATAGCCCGGGCATCGAATATCATATCAATTTTCTACTATTCCAAATTGTTCTCTAATAGAATGTTGTTACGATCTTCATACTATCGATCTAGTGTGATCAACTAAAGCTCAAATCTTGAAAACATGTTAATTAATTAAAGCACATGAACAAGAATACATCAAAATCCAGCACCAGTGCACATATATAAATGATGGATGAACTTACATTGATGTTTCCTTCTATGAAACAAGCCAAGCCACTTGAGTCTGACATCAACATCATCTTTACTCTCCTTCAGCTTATCAAGTTCTTCAATGGGAATCTTGGCAAGCTCTTCAATCCCATTCTCCATGAACAACTTCATCGGTTCACCCGCCACCTTCACCTTCTCCTGCGGATTAATACCCTCTCTAAACTTCTCCTTCAGCACATAATATCCATTTCTCTTCTCAACCCTCGGCTCCAGCCGATCTCCCGAGACCTCTGCTGGTGCTGATACGGTCGTTTGTGATGGAGTTAATGCCTGGAGTCTGCGGGTGGTGATGGGGTAATTGGGGAGTGAATTGGGTGCCGGAAATCTGACGTGGAAGGCTGACATGTCGCCGGAGATGGTGGTGGTGGTTGTGGTGGTGTTGAAGGGGGGAGTGTGGGCATTTTTGTAGGTGGGTGGTGGCTCTTGGATAGTGGTAAGGGTCGTGTGGTTTTAATGTATGGCTGTAGGAAGAAGAAACAAGAATACACGTACAGTTTTCATCATCTCATATCTTCTTGTCTGAATTAATGGTTGATGTTTTGAGATGGTTGTTACCATTATTTTAGGGTCCTAATATAGAGATACCCACCCAGATAAATCGACATCCCTCTATACGTTGCGTATGGGTCCATACGCGGCGTATAGTGTCGAATACACTGAAAACGAGAAAAATTCAGGGGGGCTGTTAGAGAGCTATACGCTCCATATAGCCCTATACGACCCCCCTATACGACACATATAGGGCTATACGACGAGTATAGCGAATTTCGACACTGGCTACGAGGAAAAATTCAGGGGACTGTCAGATGGTTATACGACACATATAGCCCTATACGACCCTCTCTATACGACGCGTATGGGGCTATACGACACGTATAGAAATTTTGGGGTGTTGATTTAAAATATTGGGGTGTCTATTTAACCGGACCCTTATTTTATGGTATTTTTTTCAAAGTTTAAATTTTTTTATTTTAAATATATAAGTTATCCGGGGTGTAGACGAGTTAATATGCTATTGAGCTACTTGAGATCATTATAGAAAGTTATGTCGAGCAGAGCTTATACGAGTTCGAGACCTGACACAAAATAAAACTCATTCAGTAAATGAGCCCAAACCTCGTGTTCGTACACAAAACTTGACTAAACTCGTGAAGGGCATTTAGTTCCAAGGGTTGTGATATGATCTTCTAGATGGTGAGGGTTGAAGTCTAGTTGTGAATATATGGTAGTAAGTTAGGTTTAAATCTTGCAATGTACAGTTATAAAATAGTTAATAAAAGTAAATTAAAAATTATTAACTTCTTATAGGAAAATAGTCATTCAGGAAAAAAAAAAAAAAAGTTTTAGTTTAAATCATTAGATGAGGCGTCTAAGTTGCATGGAACAATTATAATGTTTAATATCATATGTAATACTCCTTTATATAGTATGAGAAAGCACAACTATTATACTTTTAACAAATATATATGTTGGGTATAAATTGATTATATATGATAATAATAATAAGTATTTGATAGTTTGTGGATATAAATGAGATGTGGCGTAGTGTGGCTTTATACAAGATGGAAGAGGCGGTCACGAGCCTTTACGAATGAAGCCAAAGAGCCACAAAAGTCCATGTGCTTCTACATTGAATTGTAACCACTAACAAGTTTTGCAAGTATAGGCAACATTACTCATCAAATTAATATAAAACGGCGTCGTTGATATAAGAAACTAGTATCAAGTTCGTGTGTCGCACCAAAGGCACAAAAGCGTTAAAAGATCTAACGTCAAAACGTTGCCGTAAAATCGTGCGATGAAGGTAAAAAAAATACAACCTATGGAGCTTTTATAAGAAATGAAACCGCAACAAAGCTGGGCACTATGGCAAAATCAGTGATAATATTTCAAACTTAATATGAAAAGAAAAAGCGCTAAAAACTTAACTTCAAGCGTTGATAAAAAAAATAGTCATGTCGTAACGAAAAACACTACACTATTGAATATATTAACGTTAACAAATTTAGGCATGTATTAATTTGGATTTTATAAACATCATAAGATATAAATTACCCTATATATGAAAATTGTAGGCTGATGAACAGTACCCACTGGCGTGCGTTTATTGGTTTTTTTTTTTTTTTTTGGTTCTGTCGTTTTCTATTTTGGTATTAATACTTTTTGGTGGAGTCTTACTGCCTATTTGTTGGCCAGCTGAGCTGGTTGGGTGTCTGAGTTTTCTTTGTTGGTTCCACGGTTCAAATCTGTTTGTCTTTCTTTTTTTCCCGTGTTTCTTAAAAGTTGGTGGTACACGTGTTGTTTCCTTGTTTCTCCAAGTTATGACGTGTTCTTCAACTGCCTGTCTTATTGCTTGTGTTTGGTGGGGTACATTTGTTGTGTTCCTTTCGAAATTCTGCTTCATCTCTTCTCCGATTTTGCAGGTACGTGATGTTCATTCTTTTGTCTTCTCTTTGTTCCTGGGTTGTTGCGTCGTTGGTGGGTGTTTTCTACATCAGGATAATTGTTCCTTGGCCTTGCATGTGGTTTTTTTCTTGGGTTTATTTGTCGAATTTGATGTTGTAGTGTCAACGATTTGATGTACTATTATTCCGATTGGGTTAGGGTTTTTATGTTGTTTTCTCCTTGGAGAAGATCCTGCTATTATCTGGTGGGTAGAGCCAGTTCTCTATCTTAGATCAGGTTGGAATAGAAAGATAGAGATAGGCTTCACAAACTTCAATTTGAGATCTGATTTTGGCTCTTCTTCTTCATCTATCAGGTGGGAAAGGAAGAGGAGCAGGTAGCCGGAACTATGACGGTTATTGGGACGTTGTCATCAGGTATAATTCATGTATATATTTATTTGATTCATGTTGGTTTGGTTTCGACTTGAGATCAGGTTCACGGAAAGGGTATGATCCTGGAACATCAATATAAACCCATCAAATATTTATATTTAGCTGAGATATGTGTTTGATTTCTTTAGATGGGTATTTATAATTAATGAAAGAATGTTGCAATTAAAGAGAAAAACAAAAACAATGAAAGGCAGTTTTTACATTATACATGACGAGAAGTGTTATGAGCAGACTAAACTAATGTTTTTTTGGTATAAAGATTACGTAGGTTATGCTTATCTTCAATTAAATGGGATGGAATATTTAGCTAGAAAGAATAAACCATTTTGAGCTAGGCTAAGGGACCAGGTGAGGTGACCAGCACCATTCATTGTGATCACACATTTAGCCATTTAGGATGTGTGTCAGCCCGTCAAGTACCGTTTGGGCCTTACCCTTGGGCTTATGGGCCAACCCAACTTCAACTCGCGGTCCAAAACATACAATAACGTACGTGAGGTATATTTAATCCTTACGAATATTTTCATGATAGTCCTTTACAAGGCCGAAATAGTATGTCTAACCTAATACCGACCCAAATTCGAAACTGAGTCGTTAAGGGATTATATAGATGAAGTTCTCCTTAAACCCCAAAATAACAGTATTCTACTTTGTTATATCATATTCAAAAATTACTTATATACATAATTTTAGCAAGTCAAGACGGGTTAACAAAAAGAGTCATATTTACATTTATATAGATGTATAATTTTCGTATATCCGGTTGTTCATCCTCTTATAATGTTTTCATTGTATTCCTATATCGTTCATCAAACAATTCTTTGGTTTTTTAGGATGGTTATGGTCGAAAATGTCACGCAAACATGTAACTAGAAAAATTCCCAAACCAAACTAGCTCGCGTGAGTCCATCAACTAAACCAGATGAACCACTTATAGTCGGTTTGGTTTGATGGGTCCGGCTAGTTTGATTATCATTTTCCTTACTTATGTAAACTCGGTTATTTACATGCGGGTGACCAAATACGCGAATAATGGTCCATGTTTAGGTTTGTACGGTCAAAGGAAGAAGAGATACTATTAAACCACCACCTTGGGTTTTACTTTTGGTTTGTAGATGGTAGTATTAGAAATTTATTCCTACATCGTGTTAACTCTGAAATAAGTGTTATTGCCTTCCCTCTCAGCACCCACACAATACAATGATGATGAGATGATATCGTATGATGTCATGCTTTTATTTTTATTTTATTCACAACTTTTAATATGTAAGGTGTAATTTATCATTGAATGAAAATAAAATATTTTTATTTTACCTTTATTAATAGCATGCAAATCTAATTAATTTAACTCATTTATAGCATGTAAACAGTTTAACTTTAATAAATTTTAAAAAATCTAAAATAACATCCAAAGATAAATAAATTAGGAGATGAAATATGATATTTTAAAATAATAAATTAATCAACAAATAATAATATTTATAATTATAACAAAATTATATAAATTAAGTTTGATTATTAACTTCAGGATGAAATTTATTTTAAAACAAATAAAATAGTTTATTTTTGTTTTAGCTATTAATACAAAGGCCTAAGTGAAAAAATCCATCACAAGATCAGGGGTGGTGTCCCTAGACGAGGTAAATTTGATTTTAACAAATAAAAAATACACAACACGTGTGTTACATTTTTTTTTTCTCATATAAAGTTTTCGTTGAGAACTTTTTTTTTTCACATCAATGTTATTATTTTAATTTTATTAAAAATCCTCAAGTTCCCCGCAGCAAAGCAGATGTTCTCCCGCTAGTGCATATATAAATCACGTGAAATTAGAAATTAGAAATTAGAAACTAAAAATTGTATGAAGGGTTCTAAACCAATCTGAACCTTTGGTGATGAAGGCAAATAAAGGGTCAAAATTGTGATGACAGTTTTGTAATTAACCTGAAAAAAAGGGGGAAAAAGAAAAAGCTTAATATTATTTTGAAAAAAAAAAACATTTACCAAAAGTATAGCATTTTATTATATTTAATTAAGTATACTAGCTATCTTTATACTTACTTTTTCAGGAAAAAGACTTTATTAGACTATATGTAAAAGGTCGTGTAATTGTATATATAAAACTTTGTGATTATGTATATAAGGATTAGTTATTATGTATATGGGGTGTGATTTTTATGTGCACCATTATGAGTGATTATTATACATATGTGTTACATGATTATTCCCCTGTTTTGCATGCTTCACAAAAAAAAAAATCAAATTCATACAAGAATTTGTCCTGATCTATATGCATGAGGTGTATTTTGTTAAGTTCATAAGTAACTTTATGTACTGAATTATAAAATGTATATAAGCATTTATACATGATGGGGACTAGTTAAGATATAAAATAAGAGATAATTATACGATTACATGACTATTTTATATGTCATAGTTAAAGTAATATTTGAAATGATTTATGCGGTTTTGGTGTTTCTTTTAAAATTATTTCAATTCGCTACTTAAAACTCATGTGTGTGTAAAATAACAATAAGATATGATAAAAAGTGATTTCGGTAATCACATTATGTGTCACATTTACGTAGTGTTGTGCGGATGTAGTGGGAGAAAATAAAACAAATTTGGTTATCCGGTTACGTAATATTTATACATGTATTAATGTTGCATTGAACAATGTTCCATATCAATCTAAATATACATAATAATTATATGATAACATTTACTAACTAAAATTTTCTTTCTTATGAAAAATTAAATTTAATAATTATACATATATTAATTGATGTGTGATTCTACAGTAATAATAGTATTAAAATAATGGTAATATTTAAATAATAACAAGAGGTAATTGTACAACATTGTGAATAGAGATATTGCTTGCTAATTAGGATTAGGAGTATTGAGTAATATATAAATAATAATTTGTTTATTAAATAAATGTTCTAACTGATTAACTTCGGCACCTTCAAATCCCATCGTGTTTTAAAAATTTTGTAAAAAGTCTTTTAACCTTTTTAGATTTTTAAAATTTCGGGTTTACCTGTCGGTATGAGTCGGGTTAAATATAGAACGTTTTAATGTAAATTTGGTTATGAAATTAGTATGGTTAAATGTAAAACGTTTTTATTCAATGGTATGAATCCAAGTTACTTTATATTTTAACGTAAATTTAGTTCGAACGAGTCGCGACAATTGTAAATCTATACTTTATCCCCCCGCATGCGACACTACAGCATATGTTTTTTATATGTGTTTTGAGTTGAACTACGTTTCGACATAATTTTATTTGTAAAAGAGACGGGTAGAGTATAACATGTTTTCAATTCGAGTTACTTTGTGGTTTGATGTAAATTAAATCCAAAGACAAGTCGGGTCGATTGTTAGTTTATTTGTTATCACATCGCATACAATGTTTCTTTGTTGTTGCATTCATGTTTTGATATTTGGGATCATGATGGAATTACCTACACAATGCGCTGATTTAAGAAGACCTAGTTAAATTTAATACGTATTGGTCAAATATTTTAATTTTAAATTTTGTTGATGTATTTTTAAATGGGTTAGGCTATACACATCCCTCTTTATTACTTGTTATACTCACCCTCTTAAAACACAATTTTAAAACTTATAATATTTTACCCCGAGAAAAAAGTTTAGTTTTAGAAAAAAAAAAGTTTTCTTTTTTATAAATAAGTTTCAAAAACAGTTTTTATATAACGATATAAAAACATATTTAGAACTAAAGAATTTTATAAAAATTTAATATAATAATTTCTAAAGCAAAAAAAAACTTTTAAAAATAACTTGCAAGTCTTAAAACAACTAAAAACATGTCTAATGTGCTGACACGTCAGAAAAACACACGTTTTTTAAAATCTTCAAAAACCACTCCAATAAAAAAAACTTAAAAACATTATCACATCATCACCATCTTTTTATTTTTGACCACTTATTCTTTCTCTCTCTGTAATATATTCATATATATACTACATGGGGCTCACATTTATTTATTTTTTGGTGTTACTTGGAAGGAACAATTGTATCGAAAACATCCCCACCCAATGGTACTTGATCTAAAAAACAGATGATGTGATGTTTTTGAGGACTAAAAACGCCCTATTGGAGATGCTCTTACGGATACAATTCGGTTTTCGGTTATTTTATATTTTTGGCTTTTTTTTGAACACTCGTAACCACTACGAATAAAAATAATAAAAGAAAAAAAATTTAACATCTAATATTAATAATAATTAAATAAAACTTAAAAAAATTTAGTTTAACATATTAAGGGGTGATATGATATATAAAAAACATAAAAGCAAAAGTTAACTATTTTTACTAGTTTGAAAGAGTGGTATAACAATTAAAAATATTCTAAAAGGGGGTATATATAGCATCACTTTTTTTAAATATGTAGAAAAACTGTTATGGACTATAAGTCTATAACTACTAACTAACTAACCGAAGATATTTTTGTTTGAAAAAGTTAGTTGAGGAGTAAGATGCGTGATACAGTTTCGCAACTAAAAAGGTATAAAGAAAACGACGAGTCGTATATTGGGTTTATTACTCGTGGTCCATTGGATAATGGTTGATGACAAAATAAAACAAACTATAATCACGTGAAAGTGGATATACCCTTGTTATTCTTGTGTCAATGAAAAGCTCTCCTCACTTTTTAGGTTTAGCTAACAAGTGCATGCTTTTACATGCATGCATTCGTTGTAAGTTGCATACACTTAATATATCCTTATTATAACATATACTCGTAATTACGATAAATCTTTTATCAATTATTTACTTTCTATGTGGATTTCGTAACTTCTCTATTAGTTTTACAATTCAAATGCTATTTATATATTTCTTTTAATAGTATAAAATTCATTATCATATTGAAATATTTCAATAGCACTAACCGAAAGTTCAATTGGATACTTCACAAAGAATTCGATAAAAAGTACGCAAATCTATTAAGAAAACAACAAAGCATATATAGGCCAATGACTGTCACTACATTGAGAGGGGAACCGTCACAACGATTTGTTGAATTATTATCCTCTACGTAAAACTATGTCAATTATCGGTTATAACCATCAGTGGTTATGCAACTATAATAGTAGGAAAATATCAATCGCAACTGAACATTTCCTCCTGTTAATGACCACGCTACACCACTTCGCTCATTGTCATTGTAGATCAGTTGCCACTATTGCATAGCTACAACAAATGACGTAATTGTAATTGATCTAAGTTGCCACTAAACAATAGTTTCTAATGAACTAAATTGCTTGATTATCACTTTCAAGCACATTTTCATTAATTAGGGATGTTGCCACTTGAATCCAATTAGAAGAGTTTTTCTTAAGACATTATCATGAGGGAGGTGCTCCTTTGGATTCTTCTAATCTAAAGCTTCAGCCCTTAAATTATCGTGTTTGAAATTGCTATAAAAGAAAATATTCTTGTAGAAATGTATAATTTATACCTATTAAAACTATGTGTAGTGATTTATTTAGTTATAATATATACTTAACAAAATATAAATTTATTAAAGCCCTTTTAAAATAATTGTAGTGATTTTAAAATCTTTTTAATCAAAGATTGTCAAAATTGAAAAAAAAATGATCCACTCATCATTTTTAATGTTTGTTAAGGGTTGGGTACACATAGATTTAAAACATCATTTAATTAGAATGTAGTAACTTTAGCGTCCAATTTGTATCAAGTCTAACTTGTTATAACATCAATTCTCACTTCTATTTAATCTTAAATTCAACTAAACTATAATAGTTTTAACGAATACTAAAATAACCAGTATTCTATTAATCTATTTTAAAAATTAGCATTTATTTGATGATAAATAGGCGTATGCAATTTAAATTATGATATTTCTTGGGCAATGTTATCATTGTTGACCCACGGAAGCATTTACATATTTCTTCTTCTTAAACTCATTAATTACATATTTACCCAAACTAAAAAATTAATTACATATTTCTCCTTTTTAAAACATATGTATTACATATTTATCCATCTTATTAAAATTAGTTATTGAATGAATATTGCATCCATATTTTTACTAAGTTATTTTTATATATTTCTTTTCCTAAGAACATCAATCACATATTACATCCATTTTGAGTTTTCTATATAAAGAAAAACAATAAAAATACAACTCCAAATAAAAAAGTTTAAAACTTTATTTCAAAACAATAATCACCAATAATTAACATTATATCTCCAGATACAAAATATAATTAGTAAAGTTTTATTCGATTATAAATAAAAAAGATCAATATGTAAAAATTTCTTAGTAAAAACAAGATAAAATAGTTATTTGATAGGTTAATTTTAATGAAATGGGTAAATATGTAATTGGTATGTATTTGGAAGGGGAAATATGTAATTGATTTTATTACTTGAGTAAATATGTAATCTCTATACTAATAAATAAAAATAAATCCGGACACTTGTCACCATTCTAGGCCATCTAATAATTGATTTTCCCGCTTCTCTCTCTTCTTAATTATAAATGCTATAATAGCTCATTAATTAACAACTATCCATAATTAAAATTTCAAATATGTTAACTTCAAATTTTCAATTGTGTAATATATGGGTTTATTCAAACCGTATAATACACAATATTTAGGAATAACTTTTTATATTATTAACCATGTAACAGTAAATTTATTTAGCTCGTGTATTACACGGGATTGTAACCTAGTGTTTTTAATAAGGGGAAATATGTAAAAATCTCTTTTTTTAATCAATAATATTTTAAAAGGCCATTTTTCATTAAATAAAAATTGAGTATTTTGATTAAAAAATATATTTTTTTAAATTAAAATTGTCTAAAACTATGAATTTTTTTAAACAACGAAAATTTTTTAAATTATGAAATATATTAAAACAATCTTTTCAAAACAATAATTTTATTAAACGAAAGTTTTACAAATAATAAAAATATTTTATCAGCTAATCAAAATAATTACTCATACGGAATTTTAATCATTTAATCATATCTTATATTTAACGTTTTAAATATCCTAACTCTTCACTTATATTTAACGTTTTAAATATCCTAACTCTTCACTAATATATCATATAATAATGATAATGATATATGGGAATAAATTTTAGCGTATCTATTTTCTTTCCACAATCAAGTAAACAACGAATTCTCTTTGAAAGTAAAATATCATGCCCATATTTTTACCTTTTATATAGTATACGTATGTACATATATACCCATATGTATGTCAACACGACCACACACACTCATATATTCGCTTGCGGGACATTTTTGTGGAGTATATTCTTTTTGAATCTATAATAATAGAAATTAAAATTTGGAATGGGATATCAAGTAACTTTAACGCTTGTCAGACAATAATTAATAAAAATAATGTTACCAGGAAAACATGACACAATAAAGAAGACGTAATTTTGCTATATAACTATTAGACGACCTCAACATCATCAAGATTAATTTATGTGTATTGTAGTTAAATGATTGATCTAGTAAATTTGTCATTTATAAATTATACCCCTTAAAAAATAATAATAAAAATAACACGAATTATTCAATCAATAAAAGTTTTTCATAAATATTCTTCGAACTTAAATAGAATCTGATGTTCTTGTGTTCTTTTCAAATGTAGTGGTAGCATATGATATAACCTTTCTAAAACTTAGCTAATATTCGATTTACCTGATTCTATTTGATTCTATTGTTAATATGCGGCTAAATATATGCATTCTTTTTCTTTTTCTATGTCTTTCTATTCCGCAGGATTTTTGTTATTGGCGAGCTGAGAAGAAGCTTCCAGAACCGAACAAGAAACCAATTGCGCCCATTGCTTCAGTTTGGTCTTCACCTTCTTCGGATCATCACCTACACACAATCAAATCAAAACAACATTTAATTGAAATTTGAATCACTTATGATTGAATCATCACCTATATACATGCAATTAAATCAAAATGGCATTCAATCGAAATTCAAATCGCTTGTGATTGATCATTATCAACACGTAATTAAATTAAAACACTATTCAATCGAAATTCAAATCACTTGTGATTGATCGTAATCTACATGCAATCAAATGAAAACAACATTCAATCGAGATTCAAATCACTTACAATCAAATCATCACCTATATACATGCAATCATTTAAATACAGCATTCAATCTATATTAAAATCACTTGTAATCAAATCATCACCTATATACGTGCAATCAAATCAAAACAGCATTCAATCTAAATTCAATTATTCAAATCACTTGTAATCAACTCATCACCGTCCTATATACATGCAGTCAAATCAAAACAACATTCAATCGAGATTCAAATCACTCGTGATCTGATCATCACGAAATCGTAAAAAAAAAAACGCAATAAAACGCAATCAGAACACATAATTTCAACTTCGCTTACTTGGATCGATGATAACAGTGGTTGAACACGACGAACTCGACGATGAATCCGAACTCAACGACGAAGATCTCGACAGAATCCTACTATTATACTGCCGATTAACCGCAGCGTAAAGTTCGAGCGCCGGAAAAGCCTGCGAAAGCTTCGGATCCAAATCACTAGAGAAATCAAAACCAAAACCGAAACCTAGATCGAAGCACGCTTTCAGCTCCTTCACATCATCATCAGTGACTTCAACTTCTCTAACACCGTCGATGCTCTTGCTCCGGCGGTGGCGGTAGCGGCGTTGTTGGTTGTTCTTCAGCTTCTGCCACTCGATGTCGCGGTGGATGTCCGGTGACCACGAGCGTTGTTTGGAGAGAAACTGATGTGATTGTTTTGGTTCCGCCATCGGAGATATTTTCCGATCGCCGGAGTGAGGGAGACGGTGGTAGGGTTCGCCGTCGATGGGAGGGAGAGAAGTATTTAAAAGTGTATGGGGTTTGGTGGGCCCTGTGAAATATATGAGGTGGCATAAAGTAAATGGATTGTATATCATGGGCCCATTAATTGGGCCTTCACTTATCCACTTGTGTTACGCGTTCTAGCAAGCAAGTTAGCAACGTAAAATCCTGGTTTAATTGTTATTGGTTCGATAATTATCTTTACTAATAATACTTTACATTTATTGACACATGGCATTCCTGCAATCAATCTATCATTTATTTTTTTGTCTAAATTATGTATATTATTTTTTAAAAGTCAAATAACTAATTACCAAATATTTCTCTTTCTCTCTCTCTATTATAAATTCAAGTTCTTGAATTAATAATTTTTAAAAGATTTTTTCGTTAAATAAAAACTTAGTATTTTGATTAAAAAATATATTTTTTTCAAAAATAAAATTTTCTAAAACTATGATTTTTTAAAACAATGAAGCTTTTTTAAATTATGAAATATTTAAATCTAATTTTTTTATAAAATAAAAATTTTATAAAAGAACATTTATTTAAAACAAACCTGTAGTTTTTAAACAACAAAATACTGATAAAGTAATAAAAAAAATTTCAAAACAATTTTTTAAAACGAAAGCTTTAAAAATAATAAAAAAATCAAAATACTTAACCACACGTAAATTTAATCATATGTTATATTAAAATAACGTTTTACTTCCTACTCATCATCAATAAATATTTAATATTTTTGTTATTCAACCCGTGTAATACACGGGGATATAACCTAGTATTATATATTTTACTAATGTTTCTTATCGTGATTGAGGTGAGGTATTCAAAATAATAATCTTTTTCTAACTAAAAATGTTCAAGATTAAGTCAGAGGGTGCTTTTTAATTTTAAGTATCGTACAAAGGGATTGGGATGCGATCTCAGCTGAAAAAAATATGTGAGCTTAATTAAGATAATGCATATCTTTCGAAACGTGGTCGTACATTTGCCCTTAAAAATTTATATTACATTTACTTTTCATTTTTAGTTTTTGAGTTTTACAATGAGACTAAACTTTGGTTACCACACTATAATATATGTTCTTAGATGTGGGGACGAGTTGATGTTTATGTGTTAAAGGGAGACCAATTTGCTAAACAAGTAAAACCTAAATTGAATCTACTCATGGTTAAACTAACTCAAGAGGATGCAGAAATTGGCCCATGTTTACTTAACGTGTTTGGACTAAATATATCGAGCTTGATTAAACTTATGTTTTAAAAGAGCTTAGTACTTATATAAATATTTATGAAATGTTAAATTTAGTTTAATAATAAATATTATATTCATAAATAACTACGATAAAATAATATGAATGATATATACTATGTTTTGTACTTATGTATATACTTATAATTAAATTACATACAAAAATAATTTTATTGGCCCACGTAAAAATTATTAAATATTAAAAGAGTTGAGAATGAGTTGAGAATGAGTTGAGCTTGAGTTTATCAAAGAACCCACGAGCCGTGCTCAAGTTTTAGACAAAAGGCTTGAAACAAGCAGACCGAGTTCGGATTCTTTTTAGTTATATGAACTAACCCTGAGCTCTACTAAGTTAAACTATAAGAAATCGAGGTTACCTCATTTGTACTTGTAATATCCTTGAATGAAGTGTTACATTACCTATTTTGTTCTCTTCTTCGTTCTACTTCTATCTATCATTTCATAACTAACATATTAACATGTTATCGAAACGAAAGTTTTAAGAATGATCATAAGATACAATTCCGGTTTTCTTGACTCTGAATCATTATCGGGATTATTGAGGTAAACATTATAGTTTAGGGTTGAATTGTCATCGATGAAATGGGTAGGCTTGTGCTTTGGGTAGTAGGTGGCTAGGTGCAAGGGAAGTACCCGTGTTCCCCTTTTCTTTTGTCTTGGTCAAAGTCCAAGATGATGTTTATATTAAAAAAGCTTGTGACCTCATTTGTGTTTGCAAAAAAAATCTATATGATTTTTTTAGGTTGCTCGGAGCATAAAAGAAAAGCTATTGTGAACATGACTGGATCATACTGAATTTTTTTATACAAGGTAAAATAATTTGGTCGTATGTAATATAGTTTCATTATTACATATCCATGAAAAATGGTAAAAGTATTGTTTGTTGCCCATTTTTTTAAATAAATAGACGTGCTTTTTAATATTCTACAAAATGTCTTGTATGTGAACGGTTTGAACATTTCTACAACTAATGAGGAGCTTTCAAGTGGTATTGTATGATCCTTACATATATAGATTTCCCTAAAAGTAGATATTTATTCACAAGCAATATTTTATTGCTAACAAATCTTTTTTAGCATGCATTCTTTTACTTTAATAAAATAGTTACTTAATTTAACAATTGACATAATTTTAGAGCACCTAAATTTTTATTTTTATGCTCAAACTATTTTCATTCTTTTAATGTAATTAGTAATTAAAGTAGTAATTTATTTAGGCTTGTATGACTACCGTTTCTATAAATAATAATTCATTATTTTCTAATTCATCTTTTTACTTTAATAAAATGGTAAATAATAAGGGCACATGGCACTATCATATTCATTCTAATCAAAAATTTTTCGTTTCTCTCTCCTATTAAATATTCTCATTAATTGCTCATAATATTATTTAATTGTATTTTAGATTAACATAGTTTTTTAATAAATTAAAAAATAATCTTTTTATTAATAATATTTCTAAAGTAACAAATATTTATAAAATAAGAAATTTTTCTAAAACATCAAACTTTTTTAAAAAATACAAAATTTTTTTAAAACTGATGTTTTTAAAAAATAAAATTTTTATAAATAATCATAATAATTAATTTGGGAGTTATAATAAAACTTTTTAAGAATGATATTTCTTAAAACGTTTGTTTTGAAACAAAATATTTAAATTTATTTTTAGAAAAAATAAGAAAAGTTTAAAAACAAAAGATTAAAAAGTTGATATCACCATTTTTATTTTTTATAGTTCTTATTTATATGTAATTTCAATCAGATGTTATCTTAAAATATTATTTTATAATTAAAAAAGTTTTATTTTATTTAATATTTTAATTTAATTATTCAACCCGTATAATACATGGGTATACTAAAACTAGTTTCTTATATCCAAATAAAAAGATACCATATATATCAAACCTTCTGAAATTATTTTATATATTATAAGTTTTTTTCAGTAATTAAAAGTATATACAAATTTATATATATTTTTTATCATTCAACTCGTGTAATTACACGAGTTTTTTAAGACTAGTTATTTATAATTATCTCAACATTTATTAAGTCCGTTCATGATATCGAATAACACTGACATACGTTTGATATTAGCTCATATCCAAAACAAAGTGACTCGTGACTTACTGAAAAGTGTTTATGCATTTTTTTTATCTTTTGATTTCTGTTATCATTGCATATTTCGAATAGTGAACACTATCGTGTATAAGAATGAACCAAGTCGTAGAGGGTATCTTAAACTCCTGTTTGTTTTTGAAATTGGCATTTTTATATTTAAACAAACTAATCAATTAAATTCTTTCATGTTTCTTCTTAGTGATTTAATACTTTCTATTTTAATATTCTGCTACATCCTTTTTAGGAACCTTTATACTTCTTTAGAAAAAAATCATCTATCCGGCCTTATGATACGTCTATTATTTAGTTTGAAGTAACTAATAATTCTTCATATTGTCAAACTCAATTCGTAAAAGAACATTCAATCATAGTGAATCATATTACTTTCGATTAGAATAAACACTGTATGACACTTTTAAACATACCAATAATGTTTTAAGTTATAATTACAACCATACCTATAATAATGCGCTACATCAAAGAATTTCAACGTCATCAAACATGATATTGTAAGGAACTAAAGTATTACCAACTTATTGTATGTTGGTGTTAAATGGGATTTAGAGCAAGTTTAATATATTCAAAACATATGAATAAAGTGGCATAAAACTTGAAAGAAAATATATGTTTAAAATCAATAAAACATAAACCAGTCACAAATTCTATTCACTTGCTGAAGCGGTTTAAAACTAGGTGGCGTTAAAAAATGAAATAATTTTATATATGACTAAAATTTAAAAAACAAACTCCATATTATTAAAGAAACTAGCGATTTTCTCACTCGCGCTTTGCGGCGAGGCAGACCAACTTAATAATTGGGTAAACCAAAGAAGGTCGAATGCATCCTTTTCATCATCATTGCCACGAAAAATTCAAAGCATAAGCTGCAGTGGAGGAGCTAGAACTCTTTCGTAGGGAGGCGGGGGCGAAATTAATTTCTTTTAGGGGGGTGACTAGATATTTATATAAAAATTTACACTACCTGACCAAAAATTTACACTATCATACTAAAATTTAACACTATTGATGAAAAACAGGCCCCAACCCCTATGAAGCTTCGCCCTTGACAAGCTCGTTCTAATTTTATCATCACAACCGATGTATTGAAATGTATGATACCACCTTAAAAGAACAACAATAAAATGAAAGAAGAACCCACATCCAAACGGAATCAAGCTTATTGTGACTTAGAGCTTCTAACAATCATGGTTGCAAGGCAAGTTGCAGGTCAAAAATCTACCATTCACCATCCTTGCCACTTTGACAAAGGCTATTTAAATATTCAAACTAACATCCATAATAAAACTGTAATGCAATTTCTTTGACCCCAAATGTCAAAATATATAGAAGCATAACAGTGAGTTGTCTTTGAATGTGCCGAATTCGCCTCACCTTTGTCCCCCAGTCATAACTATCAAAACAGATTGAAACACTTATTTCAGATTAGTAATATTAATTAACTATAATGCTACTAATAAATAATGAATGTACACAAACTATAGTAAGTAATATTAATTAACAAATATGTTGTTTGTTAAATTATGTTTTATTACATATACCTGGTTACCTGGATATCAAATCAAGTAGGTATAACTTATTTAATTAACAAATTGCATTCAAATGCATATGATTCATAATCATTTCACCATCAACAACACCACAACCACCACCTTGTGGCTTATACCTAGTCACTACTTATTCAAATCATACACCTTAATTAGCTTTCTTTTTATATATAAGTATTTATGTTTCATAACTTTTATAGAAAAAGTTTATATATAAAGAAGCAATTTCTCCATTTACTTAGCATGTCAAAATAGAATGGAGGTATCATCTCATGGGTATGTTGTCCTGAGATCGAATACCATTTAAAAAGATATTTCATATGTCAAAGATCAAGAAGCTTAACCATATAGCCTAAGAGCTTGCCTGGAAGACAAAAAAAAAATCATGTTATGTGCATAGCCCTTCTTCTCTTCAATTTTTACCGTCGCGTCACAAAATCTGAAAGAACTTGAGAATGCTAACAAAATAGATGAATGTGTTTAGCAATGAAACTAACAATGATGAGGCTCAAAATTCAGATCTTGTGGAATGAAACAAATTACATAAATAGAAATATTCAGTAATCGGGAACATATTCATGATCCATAAAATCACAATATCATAGTAACATGCAAAGTGATGATATTAAAGTAGCAATACCCACACCTTGAAATTTTTCATGCAATTACCAATATCTTAAATATGATGATACTGAAGTAGCAATGCCTATACCCACCTGAATCAAAAAAAAAAAATCCAACTATAAATCTTGAGAAATCAAGAAACTTGCCTAATTTGCCTTTAGTTCTCTTAGCTTTAACAATGACAGCACCAACAGTAGACTAAAAAGACCTACGTGTTGTTCTTAATGGTACAGTGATGGTTAGCCATAAGCAAGTCGGTGACAGCAAAGAAAACTTAGTCCCACCTGTTGTTGACCTGAACAAATTGAAAAGAAAATCAACCAAATACACAATAAATGAATACAAATTTATAACATTATAATCATCAAACCTTAACAGCAACGTAATAATTACCGATAACTTCATACATTTCATACTTCTCAGATTTGCATTAGATGATAATATACCCAAAATATATCCTAACAGGTGTATATAATTACCGATAACTTCATACATTTCAATGAATTTTAGTAAGCACTGAAGATCACTCTTAAAACACCTTGCATTTAGATCAAGATTATTAGCTAAATTTATCAGCAATATTATGCTTAAGCAAGGTAACTAAATTAAATCTTAACCCTGGAAAAAATAGTTAAAAGAAATCACAAATGAAAAACCTTTAAAATATCAAACAATGTAAATACTTTAAATCCTAATCAGCAAACCAAGCACGTTATCGTGTCCCTAAATCACCAAATACAATCTATATACAATTTGTAACTATAGTTAATTGTGAAAATCCAAGGGAAGGAAAAAAAGTTTGTTGTTAATTAGAAAAGAGGTTCACCTGGCATGGTACCTGTAATCATCCTTAACAGTGACTAACTTCTACAACCAATTGCACTTTATCCGTTAAGAATACAATTTGTAGTCAACTATCTTCAATTAGATTCCTAAACTGATATAATATCATTGGATGCATACAATCAAAACCAAAGAACCACATACAAACCTAACACCAAAAACACCACATATGAACCTAATCCACACACCGAATCAAAACAAAGAAATCCAATTAAGAATCTTATGAAATCAAGAAACTTACCTAGTTTAACTTTATTTGTCTTAACTTCAACAATGGCAGTAACAACAATAGATCTAGAGGACTTGCGTATTGGTTTTTGTGGTACGGTGATTATGAAGGTCAAGAAGCATGCCGGTGACAGTGAAGATCATTCAAATAGAACAGCCTCTGCAATCGATCAAATGATCAAAATCCACAAAAATCTCTGGCGTGGAGAATCACTGCAAACAGAAACAAAATTAATTCAACCCTAAAATTGTAAAGTTAACGAAAAACGGTTATACACTAATTAGAAGGCCATGAAAGATCTCCGGCGATAAGACGATGAAGTGGAGACGATTGATGAATGACATATATCTTCACCCGATCAATCTGACAACCTTCTTTCTCCCTCTATTCCCATATCTCTCAACGTACAGACATGGCGTGAATTGCATTGTGGCAGGTATACATGCAACTACCGGAAGCACCACCGACATATACACAAGCCACCATCAACGCATGACAAAGAAAATCGCCGACCGGATGTTCCTTCTTTGGTGGAGGCGGTGCAGATCGAAGAATAATAAACCAAGAAGTTATCGCAATTGATTATTATACTAACCTCTTTGCAGGTCTATGGCTAAAGAACTTAGCAAAAATGATTCAAATCCTCTCATCTCCAGTGGAGGAACAGAGACGGCGACGGTAGATGAAGAGGGCAATTTGGTTGATGCTGCAATGATGACTGACGACGCTGACTTCACTGGATCCTATAGGGGCACGCCGCCGCTACGTTCGTGGAACCACCACTTGATCTGCATTAATCTAACATCGAAGCGGTCAAGAGGCTTCCGCCCTTCTTCGCCATTGGAGACAAGACTTATCTCTGTGTCTTTCTTTGGATGCATGATTGCCACGAAGGCTGCTCAGGCCACGTGTAAGCCAAGACATAACTGCTCCTTCACCGTCCAACCTTTACCGTCCAATGAAAAACCAATGGGTCAGATACACAAAATCACTGTTCCTCAACTTGCTAAATTAACATATAGGGTAATAAGTGCTTGATATGTGATTACATGTAATGAAGTACTTATAAATATTTGTTTTGGTTTTTAATATTGGAAAACGTTAAATATCGGTACAATTGGGAAAACATATTTAGAAGAAAACTTTCTACTTTCAGGTTAGAGAGAAAACTCTAAAATAACTAAACAATTTATTTTTCTTATCTTATCTTATCTTATCTTATCTTACTACTTTAATAAAAAGATAACTAAAGATGACACATGTTATCATCACATTTCTTATAATAAAATTTTTTTCGCTTCTCTCTCTTATTAATTACTATATTAATTACTAATAATTTTATTTAATTGTTTTAGATTAAAAATAGTATTTAATAAATTAAGCAAGAAATCTTTGTATTAGTATTACTAGCTTTAGTAAACCCGTATATTACACGGGTTAAATAAATAAAATATTAATATAATAATATTTATTAATTATAAAATTATATTCTAAAATACGATATGACTGAAATTACGTATAAAAAATGACTATAACTATAAAACAGTGATATCAACTTCTTAAAATTTTATTTGTAACCATTTTTCCAAAAAAAAATAAACATTTTCTTCTAAAACAAACCGTATAAAAATTTCATTTTTAAAAATTTCCTTATTATAACTCCCAAATTTAATTATTTTTGGTTTTAAAAAATTGAATTTTTAAAAATACCAATTATAAAATATTTCATATTTTTAAAAAAGTTTTATGGTTTAGAAAAATTTATTATTTTATAAAAAATTTATTTATTTAAGAATAGCATTAATAAATAGATCTCTTTTTAAATTTATTAAATGTGAAAGAAGGTTAAATAATATTATTAGTAATTAAGTTAATCATTTAAGAGTAGAGAGATACGGGAAAATTTTAGTGAGGATGATTGTGATGCTGCCACGTGGCATCTCAAGTTACTCTTTTATTAGAGTAGTAAGATAAGATTTCAAAGAAACAAATTTTTATAAAAATAAATTTTTTTTAAAACATCAAACTTTTTAAATACGAAATATTTTAAAACTAGTGTTTTTAAAAGTAAAAAATTCATTAAAACATAATTAAAATTAGGAGATATAGTAAGGAAATTTTTAAAAATGATATTTTTTTAAAATAGTTTGCTTTGAAAAAAAATGTTTAATTTATTTTTTGAATAAACAAAGTTAATATCATTGTTTATCACTTATAGTTATTACTCATATGTAATTTTAATTTTATCTTACCTTAAAATATTAATTTATAATTAATAATTTTTTATTTTATTTAATATTTTATTATTCAACACGTGTAATACACGAGTTTACTAAAACTAATGTTTTTTAAATAAGTAAATTAAAAGTGTTACAAAGTATTACACTTGATAAAACCACACCATACATATTTCAAACCACACAAGTATAAAAACATAAATTATCTATTGAATTTAAGTTATTTTTTAACAACACAGAAAATATTCAACCCATTTTCTAGGATTTATAAAT
This sequence comes from Flaveria robusta, assembly GCA_025506415.1. Lineage (NCBI taxonomy): Eukaryota > Viridiplantae > Streptophyta > Magnoliopsida > Asterales > Asteraceae > Flaveria > Flaveria robusta. Next base: position 121,712 of record JACCIZ010000252.1, read on the forward strand.
TACTTATTGACTTTAAGTTATTTTTTAACAACACAGAAAATATTCAACCCATTTTCTAGGATGTACCTCACAACATCACACACACGATATCTTGTTTTACACTTTTTGCTTGGTGATAAAAATGTACCGCACAACATCAGCCATCATGAGTGGTCGAAAAAGCACTATAAAAATCTATATAATATAATAAAAAATAATTAGGAATACAACATGATACTCTTCTGTTACTATTTGAAAAAAAATTTTGGTTTAAATTCATATATTATTTTAGTCAACTTTTTTATTTTAAGAAACTAAATTAATAATTTATTTTAATTTTTATATATTGATTTTTGAATTAAATTTTTTATTATTATCAACTAAATTGTTTAATCATATTATTTTATACATACTTTCATAGCAAAATAAGATTAGAATAAAAAAGTTAAAAAGAAAAAAAAAACACTTATTGATATATTTATATGCATCTGTGTTAGTGTAACTTTAAGACAACCGGTTTTTGCTTTTACATAACTCAACTGTGTATTATATTTACACAGATTACCTGTATGTTATATTATCCAAATAAGTATTCGAAAGTTTATAAATTATAATGGTAAGTTTTCATTTTTTTTTGTTATATGTAATACGTAACTTAATAATACAAAATTTAATCATAAAAAGTATTTATACATTTATAAGTTATATCATTTCATATTTCAACCCGTATAATACATGGGTTTCTAGCCTAGTAAATAAAAAAAATATGTTTTAAATGAAGGCATAAATGAATATTATATTTATGAGACCAAGATATATAGTACGCATAAATACTTATTATGTAGTTAGTGCTATGCAGCCCTTAAAAATTTCAAGCATGTTATTTGACGACAATTAAATAAAAAAGTTATCTAAAAGGATTTCGTGAGAGAAATCTTGCATTAACAGAAACACTACTAATATAAGTTTGTCATATATGGACGTTTATGACCCATCTTGAACTATACGATGAATTGCCGTGTCATTAGTTGTGAACTATTTAGAATAGAGATAAGTTGATGATTGACGACGAAAAAAAAAGATACTATGATAAGATAAACGTAGATTCGTACATAAAGTAAAAGAGAGGATAAATAAAGGCATTTTTATAGTTCTTAATGAAATACACTTCTAACTTATCATAAGAGGTTAATTAGAAATATACATAACTTCTCCAAGTCTATTGGCAAGTTTGAAACATGCCTATTGTCTTGAAGGTCATCAATGGAGAACTTCAAATTACCTTCGTTGAAGAAACAAAATTAAACAAGAGAGAATTTGTCTTTAATAAGATTATGTACTCTTTAATCATATGTTGTGGTTTGAAATCTTATAGGGGCGTAGATGTAATGATTTGAAAAGAAGATAGATGTAGAGTTAAGAGTTGTATTCAATAGTTTAAAAAAACAGGAAATGCAAATCTACAAATTTGAAGCTCCTAAGCCATATCAAGAGCAAGGGTACGTAAAACAAGTTTGTTCTCTTTATATTATTCAAAATATCAACGTCGATCTATTGTTTTAAGATTTGTCATACTTTTCTTGTTTGTATAGCTTTAACACTAATGGAAACTTTGCCAGACTCATTGATTCATTTTCTTGAAGATGTCGGCTAACCAACTAAAAGAACATCACCTAATAATTAGGTGAAGTTTATCTACAAGCTTAGAGATCTATGTATAAACCTTCATGTGTCATTTATGTCATTTAATTTTAGAAAGTTACAAAAACAGACTGATTTAAAACCAAATATAAAAATAAAATACAAAACTATGATAGCAATGCACGCAAGTCAAATTCTATTAACATGTATACATCTTTATATTTTTAATTACCACTTTAAGTTAAATATTGTACACATTTTTTAATGGTAACATATTACATTAACCCAGCATAAAATATAACCACCTCTTACACTAATATACAAGATGCAAGTCAAGCGATAAGCAAGATCAATTATCTAATTGGTCTGTGGTACAAATTTAATAAATCTATAAATATAATCATATAAAATTTTCAATTAAGATATTTCTTAATATTTATTTAGATTTATAACCTATCTTTATTTAATTGTCCTATGTATTTTCACGTTGATTGTTAAACCTTTGTGCTTTATTTTCTATCAATGTGTATACATTATAACTACTCATTTATATAAAATAATATTTGTTAAGCAATTAACATAATTGAAACTATATTTTTAATTAAATAATAGACTTACAAACAATCTTGATCGTACAGATATGAATGGACGGTTGAGATTTGAGAATCAAAATTGCAGAATTTAAAGATGATGGATTTCCATATCTTCATGTTCCCCCTCACCTACTCCTCTCAATGTGAATAAAAGCACTAAAATATTGTGTTATTCTTTGTCAGAAAGCGAAATCCGACGGTCAGGATTCACCCAGAATGCACGCTCTCATTGGCTAAGAAATCACATCGGACAATCAGAGCAGCACTATCATTGGTCCACGTTTCACTCTCGTTATTTTAATATTCATTTTTTATTATTATCAATGGTATTTACACTACACTCCCATAAGGTTACACTTGTTTCGACGTTTGGACCCTTATGTTCCTGTTGACTCATCAAAAAATCCAAACACGTTTTTAACGTTTCAAGTCAGGGGCGAGTATATGTTGGTTTGATTGGGTGATGGGACTAGAACCGACGACCCTATAACCTATATTTTAAAAATTAGTTACTCAAACATCATGTTTAGAATGTAAATGTCGCAATTGGTTATGTTTTTGTTCATTACAGTCATGGTACGATTTAAAATTTTCTATTAGCTAATATCACGAATTGTTTGGATGAAATTAGTTTTTAACAAAACCAACATGCTTTAGTCTTCTATTTGGATGATTCTTGACGATTAACGTGTAAATGGTCCTCACTAGTAAAAGCAGAGAATAAAACTTTGTTATGCATCTTAAACGCAAGCTCTTATTTAGGTGGTTTCTAAAGAGACGGTTCTTAAATTGGTTTTTGTCTAGTTTATTATTTTTTTTTATGAAATTTTCTATAAATGATACCTGGGTTACGCATACCAACTAATTTAGGATAGATTTTATTATTAAAATTTTGTTTCCGACAGTCAACTGATGGTTATCGGTATCCATATGTTTAAATTAATAATTCAATTAACTGTAATTTATAAGTTATATTTATTTTGTTATTTATTAAGTATAAAACAACGTCATTTACTATTATATTTTTAAATAATAAAAGGCTAATTCAAATGTTGTGCGAAACTAATATGTATCGTTAAAATCAAAAAGTCAAAAACAAAACTTGACTAGAACTTTACGGTCAATGATACAAAAGAATCTGATATGTGGTCCATTATAGTTCAATTCCGGTATAGTCTAAAACATTTTCTTTTTTCAATGAAGCAATGGTGTTTTGGAAAAACAATTAAGCTTTGATCACTAGCTCAAAATTATTGTATATTTCTTAGTACTGTAGAATAAGTCAATTCTTAATCAATATTGACCCTATACTACGTAGTCGGATTCTCTGTTATAATATCTGTAAGTTTAAGGCTATTACACAACCAAAGCGTATTTTATCTCGCCACCAATAACGAGGGTCAATGTCTAAAACATGTAAATACAAGTATTTTGTTGGATATTTGAGTGTAATTAGATTGATTAGAACTTCATTGGTTACTAGAAGCAAAACCTCAATAAACCAAGTGATTCAAGGGGTAACGTCCCCTTAAGGGAGTCATATTGGTTATCACTATACAATCTAGTTTATGAAATTCACAAAAAGCACACGTATCTGGTTATTGATTGATTATCCGGACGAGCTATCAAATAATTTTAATCTGAATCAAACCCCTTATATATTTGGTCTGAAAGAAAACCTAAATGAGCCCCTCAAGTCTACAGCACAAAACACTACAACTTTCTATGATAAGTTTAGAAGAATCGAAGGGCCCTTTAAGGAAACTTTGAAAGATAAAGGAGCATAAATATAACTTTGGGAGAACACACGCATAAATATCAACAATTTATATTTCGTAAGACACTTGTCATCTCCACCGAGCCAACAAGAAGGATACGACACGCTGCTCTTCGCCTTCATCTCTTTCACACTCAAAAGGGTAAATCCGTCTGTCTTTAAATTCTACACTCACCTCTAGATATTTATCTTCACTTCCTCTGTTTTTTTCTTTAATATCCTTTACAGTTTTCTGTTTAAAGATCCGATTTCTTAACCATTTGATGTGATTGCTCTCTAATCATTCATGGGTTCTTTTGATTGTTGTTTATAGATCCAGATCTTTAAGTTTCTTGCTCTAATTTGGTTTATAGATGATCAAATCGATGCTCTGTATTAACATAGAGTTTAATCATGTTATCTGATGGTGATCTGCATTAGTAACTTTAATTGATTTTGCATAAAGATTGTGATTTTGATTAGGGTTTTTCTTTTTTTAACTTCTTATCATGTTTTGATCTTGATTGGTGATTTGATGCATAGATGTGCAGGTATTGATTGTGGGTATTTGGGGATTTTGACTTTCAAAGCAATATGCAGATCATATGAGTTTAATTGTTGAATTCATCTCATATTCACATGGGTTCTGTTTTCTTTATCAGATTCAAGGTTTTTTTAATCTATTTTTGTAAAAATAAAGTTTTGATTTTACCCCAACTCACTTTTCAATTCAAGTTTGACTTTTGGATTTTGATTAATCCGTTTAATAATATTCAACTTAATGTCCTTATCCAATTTGATGAGTGAAGATAATGTTCATAACTCAGTCTTCACTTTGAAGTCAAACTTGGACTTCTTTAACATTGGTATCATTTCATCTTTTTGTGCCTTTTTCATGAATTCAAGATTTAATATTATCCAATTGCATATTGTAGTTATCTTAAAGTTGAATTACCGTTAGCAGATGATGTTGTGATTACTAATTTCGGATTCTTGTTATCACTTTATGAATCTTGACTCACTTTCTTTCCTATTTTGGGTTGATTTTGCATTTGGGTATGAAGAAATCAAGATCATAGGGATAAAAGATTCAAGATTCAGTTTCTTGATCTTGAACAATGAGTTCATTTATCAACTTCAAGAACTATGGTGATACATCACAACCAGAACTCAATTGCAGTAAACAAATGGTGGCGAATTCACCGTTGACCCGCCAATCTTCCATCTACTCGTTGACTTTTGATGAATTGCAAAGCACTTTAGGTGGTAGTGGGAAAGATTTTGGATCAATGAACATGGATGAACTTTTGAAGAACATTTGGAGTGTTGAAGAAACTCAAGCAATTGCATCGACTTCGAGCTTGGGGATCGATGGAAACGCCCCGAATAATGGGAACATTCAAAGACAAGGTTCTTTGACTTTACCAAGAACACTTAGCAGAAAAACAGTTGATGAAGTTTGGCGGGAATTGCTTGTAAGTAGTAGTAATAATGGAGTCAAAGATGGGGATTTGATTGGTCAAACGAATTTACAACAACAAGAAAGAGAACCAACATTAGGTGAGATGACACTTGAGGATTTCTTGCTGAAAGCAGGGGTAGTAAAGGAAGATCACCAAATTCAAACGAACCCGCGACCCGTTATACCTCAAAATGGGTCGTTTTTCGGGGAAGTTTCACAACCAAATGTCGAAAACAGCAGTTTCATATTCGGGTTTCAAAACCCAAATCAGAACAATGGGTTTAACGGGCCAACGGTTAACCGAATCACCGAGGCTAAAACAGGTGTGACCCTGCACCCAAAACCAAAGCCACAACCACAGCCACAGCCCCAGCCCATTTTTCCCAAACAAGCTGCTTTGGACTTCACGGCACCGTTGACCGGTCAACTGGCTAGTCCGGGGGCTAAAATGGGGAAGTTTGAGCAACCGGTTAAGACTAGTGTGGTCCAAGCTAGTGACAAAGAGAATGGAGTGATGAACATTAAAACACTTGGGGGTGTTTCGGTTAACTCTCCTCGGAATTTGATCCCGAAAAGTAATTTGGATTCGACTCCATCACCCCCGTTTTATGCGTTTGGTGAAGGCGATCTACGTGGCCCAAAACGCAGTGGGACTTTAGAGAAAGTGGTGGAGAGAAGGCGGAGAAGGATGATCAAGAACAGAGAGTCAGCTGCACGTTCTCGGGCCCGAAAGCAGGTATTTTCTTTGAACAATATGCATCTCTTATCTTAAGATCGCGCTTAATACATAAAAAATTTCAAGTAGTGTGTTTCAGATATAATGATTAGTGATCACTTGACTGAATTTCGTAGGCGTATACTTTGGAATTGGAAGCAGAAGTTGCAAAACTTAAAGAAATCAACCATGAGTTGCTTAAAAAACAGGCAAGGATCTTTAACTTTAATCATCATTAGCATGTTCATATACTGGTTTGAATGTTTGCTGTAATGTGTGTATGTTGTTGACCCTGTTGTGGCTGCAGGAAGAGATCATGGAGATGCAGAATAATCAGGTATGTATAGTGGACCGCGTTTATGACTTTTGTAGTTAAAAGTTATTCGTTAGGGTCACCAATAACTTTGTCTCAAACGCACTCTGAAAACCAACTTTAAATATCAAATACTCAAGTATGTCTCTAATGATTTCAAGTTTCTAACAACTTCAAAATACTTTTTATCATAAGTTTTTACGACTGTATCATATATTAATATATTTGGATTTGATGCGGCTAAATGGTCATAAAATGATTTTAAGTAATCGGGCAAGTATCACCTAATGCCATACACAGTCTTGTACCCAGATACTTGTCATCTTATTTGACTCCTACAAGTCAGCTAACAACTTCTTATTTTGCAGGTAGTGGAGAAGTTGAAAAGGCCTTGGGGAAGCAAAAGATTGTGCTTGAGAAGAACATTGACTGGACCTTGGTAGGCTAAACAAATAATGGTAGATTAGGGGAAAAAAAAAAAAAAATAAAAAAATTAATAATAATATATTAGGTGATGTTTCTATACATATGGGATTGCTATATTGTTAATTGTGTCTGTGTGTGTATTTATAGGACCAGATTAGCAAGCACATGATGTGTGCACCTTATTTTTGAGAGGCATCCTGTTTGTAAGTTATTGATCATGTAATCAGATGCAATTATGCAAACTGTGGTGTGAATCTTTGTTTGCATTCTTGTGTTGGTTGATAGACCATTGTATAATTACTTGTTTTGTTTTAAAAATTTGGGCATCTTATGTAGCCAAATTATAGGGTGTTCACCGTCCGTTTGCCTAGTTTTGATGAATGTTTTTGGTCAAATTGCTAATTATGGTCTTGAAGAAAAACAAACAAAACCAGCTAGGTTGGTTTCCGGCCGGTTCTTTAAACACTATTTGCATCTCTTTGCAAGTGATTTTAAAAACATCATGGACCGATTCTATAGCGAATGGAAGATTGGTTGGGTATGTGATCTTCTTTCTAATGTACTAGGAGTCTTGGACAGGGAGATCCTATCTCGTTATTTATTTTTGTAATTGCTGTGGAGGCGCTCTTATCCATTATGAATAAAGCTATAGCATTTGAGATTTTTATTTTTATGGTATTACATTGCATAATCTAGGCTCGACTCTCTCACGCTTGCCATATGTGGATGGTGTCTTAATCATCGGCTAATGGCCAAAATCAAATGTAAAGAAAATCTCCTGATTTTTTAGATGTTTACACACCACATCAAGCCTTAATGTCACGACCCGCCTAAAATCAAGTCGCGTTACTCGGATTCCGGACGTTCCCGGAAACATATGGAGGCATCCAGGGCCGTTCGGATGACTCTGGAACAGCCCAAACAAATCTAGAAAAGCTAGATATTAACCATGTAAAATATCTAGATATTAACCAAAGAAATATCTAGATATTAGATTAGTAAATATCTTAGATATTTAGATTAGTAAATATCTTAGATATTTAGATTAGAATAATCTAGATTAGAAATATCTAGATCCATGCCACAAGTATAAATAGGAGATGGTCTCCTCATTTGTAACCACCCAAAATCCATACAAGTCTAGTGTAAAGCATACTTGTAAACTACCTTGTAAGCAATACAAAGTCATTTGTATTACTCGCTTGCAAACGCTTTCGCATTATAACTTGAGTTGCTACATCGTTTGGGTCACAAAAGGCTGAACTTAGATCAAATCTAAGTGCCGCACGAGAGTTAGAAAATCACTCCGTGACAAGTGGTATCAGAGCAACGTCGGTTCATTTGGGATGGCAACCGAAACCAGCAAAGGTGCAATTGTTGAAGATAAACAAAGTCAAGATGAATCCCAAAAGGGATCAAAAAAGGAACGAGGTATGTCCAAGGATCGTACTTTGGAAAAACGAGTTAGTGACCTGGAGGCAGGCCTTGTCGAAACAGGATCGCAAGTCGACATCTGTCTCCAACGCTTGGATGCATTGGAAGAAGATTTCAGTGAGCTCCGAGAAGGACTCAAGGCTGCTATGGAGCTACTTCGAGATGAAGTAAAGATGATGATCAAAGATGCAATCAAGGACGTCACGACCAAGCTGAAAAAGGACATGGATGAGCTGTCAAGCGACATGCATCGAAGTCTAATGGGCTTGGAAGCTAAAGTTGTTGATTGCAACAAAGCCATGATCGGGACTGGAGGTAATATCGTAAACTTTACACCAAGAGTCGAAATTCCCAAACCATCACCGTTTTTGGGCAAACGAGAAGCTCGGGCGGTTGATGACTTCATTTGGGAAATGGAGCAGTACATAGGTGGGGTACAAATCCTCGATGACGCCACTAAAATCAAGACAGCCACTATGTATCTCAAAGATACAGCAGCCCTGTGGTGGAGACGTCGAAGCATTGACATAGAACGAGGTACGTGCACAATAAAAACTTGGGCTGAGTTCATCCAAGAACTCAAAAGACAATTTTATCCGGTAAATGCTGAGCATGAAGCACGAAGTGGACTTCGTAAGCTCAAACAAACCGGGACCGTCAAGGATTATGTTAAGGAATTTACTACACTTGTCCTTGAGATCCCGGACTTATCGGATAAAGACTCTCTTTTCTACTTCCTCGATGGTCTGCAATCATGGGCCAAGATAGAGTTGGAGCGAAGAAGCGTTCAAGATCTTGCTTCAGCTATTGCAATAGCAGAAAGCTTGATCGATCATAAAGAAAAACGATCATATAGGCCCATGAATGAGGAAAGTGATGACGAGAAAGGTGGGGGAGTTAAGCCCAATCATGATCGGAAGGTGGACACAAGGAGACCACCACGATACGACAACGAAAGGAGTCCTACAAAGTTCTGTTTTATATGCGATGGACCGCATAACGCTCGGGATTGCCCGAAAAAACAAAGTCTTCAGGCCATGGTGGCCAGAACTGAGGATGCATCCCACGAAGACAAGGAGGTTCGCCTTGGGGCAATGCAACTACAACTCCTAAACACATTAACGGTACATGAAGGGAAGCCGTTAAAGTTAGCTAAGTCGTGCCCCACGGAGAAACAGGGCAACATCATGAACACGAAGACGAAAGGACTTCGGTTTGTGAACTTGGAAGTAAATGGACGACTTGCAAAAGCATTGGTCGATACAGGAGCAAGTCACAATTTCATGACGCGAGAAGAGGCTAAGAGACTTGGCCTAAGGATATCCACACGAGATGGACTCCTCAAAGACGCCAATGGCAACACTAAAGCTATCGAGGGAATGTCATGGGCCGTCAAGACAAAGATCGGGACATGGCAAGGTAAACTTGACTTCTCGATAGCACCTCTAAGCAACTACAAGATCGTGCTCGGGATGGACTTTTTCAGAAAAGCAAAAGCCGTTCCAGCAGCTTTTCTGAACACATTATACATCGTCAAGGGCAATCAAGTACACACAGCAATGATGGAGTCAAGCCATCATGGTAAAACAATATCCGTCTTGCAACTCGTGGGAAGAAGCCGAGGGTCATGCAAGAAACACGATGAGGACGTCGTGGGTTTAGGTGGGGGAGAATGTCACGACCCGCCTAAAATCAAGTCGCGTTACTCGGATTCCGGACGTTCCCGGAAACATATGGAGGCATCCAGGGCAGTTCGGATGACTCTGGAACAGCCCAAACAAATCTAGAAAAGCTAGATATTAACCATGTAAAATATCTAGATATTAACCAAAGAAATATCTAGATATTAGATTAGTAAATATCTTAGATATTTAGATTAGTAAATATCTTAGATATTTAGATTAGAATAATCTAGATTAGAAATATCTAGATCCATGCCACAAGTATAAATAGGAGATGGTCTCCTCATTTGTAACCACCCAAAATCTATACAAGTCTAGTGTAAAGCATACTTGTAAACTACCTTGTAAGCAATACAAAGTCATTTGTATTACTCGCTTGCAAACGCTTTCGCATTATAACTTGAGTTGCTACATCGTTTGGGTCACAAAAGGCTGAACTTAGATCAAATCTAAGTGCCGCACGAGAGTTAGAAAATCACTCCGTGACATTAAGGTGATTTTTGATAGGCGGCTTAAATGACATTGGTGTTTGCTCGTACCAAGTGACCGAAATGGCCTCTATACTAGGCTGCCAAATGTGCAACTTTCCAATCAATAATCTTGGCATTCCTGTTGAGGAAAATATGAAGTTGGAAAGGTTTGAGAAGCCGATCTTGGAAACTTTTGATCATTATGAAAAAGTAAACCTGTGTCATTTAGGGAGCAGACTAATGTGATCAAGTCAGTTCTTGCAAGTCTTCTCTTTTACTATTTCATTTTATCCCAGACGCCTAAAAAAATAAATGATGAGTTTGAAAAGATACAGAAAAAAATTTATTGGAGTCCCCAAAAGTGTTGCATCTAAGGAATCCAAGGGCTTGGAATTGGATCCCAAAAAACATCAATTTAATATATTATCAAGATGCATTGACGTTTTAAAAAGTACAATCTTTATTGTAAGGTAATTATGGCTATTCAGTACAATTCATCCTCAATTTGGTATTCTTTTCATTTTCAAAAACAAACTAGCAAGCCATGGAAGCTAAGCACAAAAAGAGATTCAGAACATTGTGGATCACCAACATCGCCTTCACCATTGTGCATCATCACGGTTGCCATCATAGTCTTTAACAGATGTGTGTCACTAGAAAAACAAGTTGTAGATTTCCGACTGGTTTAGATATGGGTCTTTTTCTCTTTGTCTATTTCGATTTATATTGTACCTTTTATCTCGACGAGTTTATATATTGTTGATTTACTGTTCATGAATGTTTCTAGTGTGTTTATGGTACACCATCAATTATATGGCGGTTTCACTGCATTCATTAAATTGGATAATTCCAGTGATTCGGTTGTCGCCATTGAACATCCTATTTCCCTGGGAAGGTGTAAAGGAGGTCGGCGAGGATAATGGAGGACGACTCAGTTGCTCTCATTGAGTGAGAAGGCAAGGTAATGGAGGAACATCGAAGGAACTATGAAGAAGCAGAGGGTAATCGAGAAACATTGTAGGAGGTTATACATTGAAGGAGATACAGTAAAATTTATTTTCTACCCCAAACGTATTACAAAAGCAGTAAAATTCTCATTATATCTAAAAAAAACACATATTATAAATATAATTATTTTAAACATGGATGATATAATATCATTTTTATATAATATGGACGATTTCTTAATCTATCTAAACAATTCTAAATTAAAGCATCTAAGATACGTATGGATAACGAGATATGAACTACACACCAGCAAGCCAACACACCACGACTCCCTCTGGCATCCTATATATATCTCACCTTCTTCACACACCATACACACACAGTAAAGTGGAAATGTTAGGGTTCATCGTTAGAAGTGTAAAATCAACAACAATATCATTGCCACATCGATGGCGTTCATCAATCAACGCCGCCTTGATGACGCCGTCGAGCAATCGAGGTTTTAGCTCCCAATCACAAGCTCACAATGTTCTACCAGATGGTATCGATCGGACCTCCGATTCCTTAGTTCAAAATCGTACAAATATGGAGTCTATCATGGATCAACTTCACTCTCATATCAGTAAGGTTTGTTTGCTCTCATCCTTAGTACAGATTCGATGTGTAATTGACTAATTTCTCCTCAATCGAACACTTTCGAAGTATTAAATGATTGCGCACTAGTGAAGGAAATAGTGTGTTTGGTTTTAGAACAGAGGATTTTGGATGCTGATTTTGACTGTTGAGGTTGAGTTTTGATTACATGCACGTGTTTGGGAGTTAATTTTTGTATTGATTGTGTAATAAGGTTACCGAAGGTGGAGGTGAGGAAGCTGTAAAGAGGCATAGAAGTAGGAACAAACTACTTCCTAGAGAGAGAATCGATCGCTTACTGGATTCTTCTTCTTCGTTCCTTGAGCTATCTCAGGTTAGAAACTAATCATTTGATTTGGTTTGTTCATATGCAACTTGTTATTAGTGATAGAAATGTACATTCTAGGCCTCTAGGGTTTGGTTTGGTTAGCTTTGTTCGATCCTAATATCTCACTGCTCATATTGTGGACTGTATTATGCAACTCCAGTTGGGATTTAGGTTCAAGAATTTTGATGTACAGGGAAATTTTGTCTAAATTCTTTGATGTAATTAATCAGAGGCAAGCTATGAGCCATCTACCCAATTATACTCTGATAATGTATCCCAACAATTTACTTGATAAACAAATCCTAAATCAGTCCATTAGGTCATGTTAGCATCTTATCCCAACACAAAATTCATAGATTTTATCAAGAATATCTTGTAACTTATGTACTGGTTACAGAATACTTAGAAAACAGAAGTCCCAGACAAAATCTCTAAGATAATACAATAAGCAATAATCACTCTTCAATATTAATTCTTCTTGTTCTTATGTTTATTTCTTTTTTTTTTTTTTTTTTTTTTTTTTACATATAATCAAAGCTTGCAGGCCACGAATTATACGACGAACCTCTACCATCTGGTGGTATAATCACGGGGATAGGACCAGTACATGGAAAACTTTGTATGTTTATAGCAAATGACGCAACAGTCAAAGGGGGAACATACTATCCAATAACTGTTAAGAAGCATATTCGAGCTCAAGAAATTGCGGCTAATTGCAGATTACCATGTTTATATCTTGTTGATAGTGGTGGTGCTTTTCTTCCAAAACAAGCTGATGTTTTTCCTGATAAAGAGCATTTTGGTAGAATATTCTATAATGAAGCCCTTATGTCATCAGAAGGTATTCCCCAAATTGCTCTAGTATTAGGTTCTTGTACAGCAGGTGGGGCATACATACCTGCAATGGCTGATGAGAGTGTTATGGTCAGAGGAAATGGTACCATATTCCTAGCAGGACCTCCACTTGTGAAGGTTAGTTTACTTTCATTTTTGGTAACTTTAGTGTCATCTTTGTGGTTTATTTGTATATTGGTGTTATATCATATGTTTCATGACTTGTTTTTATTTGGGTCTGTGTGTATGCATCTAAATGACTAGTTTCCAGGCTGCTACAGGGGAGGAGGTGTCTGCTGAAGATTTAGGGGGTGCAGATGTTCATTGCAAGGTATCAGGTGTTTCAGACTATCTTGCGCAAGGTAAACGTCCAATGCTTCATACTCACAGTTGTATTATAAAATAGCTACATATTAAGAGTGATCATTTATAAAATACCAAATGATCTTGTACAAATCATACTTGTTCTTCATCTTTTTACTTGCAGATGAACTGCATGCACTCTCAATTGGAAGGAATATTATTAAAAACTTACACACCGCTGGTAATGAAGGAATGATGAATGATTTTCAAGGCATTATTTCTGATTACAAAGAGCCAATTTATGATGTAAATGAGCTTCGGTTAATCGCACCCACAGATCTAAAACAGTCATTTGACATTCGATCAGTTATTGCTCGCATAGTTGATGGAAGTGAATTTGATGAATTCAAACAATTGTATGGCACTGTGAGGGCTAAATTATCACTTTTTACCCTAACTTAGATAATTTTTGTTAGATGCCATTCGTTATAATTCTTTTCTCTTTTTTTTTCCCCCTATTTTGCAGACCCTTGTAACAGGCTTTGCTAGAATTCTTGGACAGCCTGTTGGAATTATAGGAAACAATGGAGTGTTATTCAATGAATCGGCTCTTAAAGGAGCCCACTTTATTGAATTATGCTCTCAACGTAATATTCCGTTGGTGTTCCTTCAAAATATTACAGGATTCATGGTATGTCATCTAATTTATTCCATCATTGGCAAAAAAACCTGTTTTTTCCCTTTATTTTGCTTGTGGATCAATAATCTTAATCTTATAAAAGCTTCTTTGCATTCTTATACAATTGCTGAACTTTAAATTTGAGTACTACCAAACCTTGAATGGGTATACTTTTTTTTCTATTTACCACTAGGGGCTTGTTGGTGAATAGTGCTCCTGATATGGTTAAATGCTTTTTCATGTTATGTATAGTACACATTGAGGATACGTGATAGAAGCATTTTGTTCTTGTGCTAGGTTGGATCAAAATCAGAGGCTAACGGAATAGCAAAAGCTGGAGCGAAAATGGTGATGGCTGTTTCTTGTGCCAAGGTTAGTTTCTTTTAGCAATTTTTGGCTTCAATTGCTTATATTCAACGTCTTGTGATTAGAATATGAAGTGATGACATTTTGTTTGATTTGCAAACGAACTCTATTATGCTTGTCTGCCACCAAGCTAGAGAAAATTCTGTTAATGGTATCATTGGTATTATTATTATTTTTTTAAATTTTGTATATACAGGTACCTAAAATTACAATTGTTGTTGGTGGAAGCTTTGGTGCTGGAAATTATGCAATGTGCGGGCGTGCATATAGTCCAAACTTTATGTTCTTCTGGCCAAACGCCAAGATTGGCGTGATGGGTGGCCCACAGGTATTCTCTATGCTCTTTATCTTGTGAAAACACCTCAGATTATTTAAAGTAGTCTTACAATTTGCACATAATGAATTGAAGGATAATTTGTTTAAATGTTGTATTGTTTGTCAAATTTACAGGCAGCTGGTGTGATGTCACAAATAGAAAAGAGCAAGATGAAAAAACAGGGAATCCAGGTAATGGCAATAGATTTTACCAGCTGGTCCAAAGGCTACTAACATATATTACGTTGGTCAAAATGGTTTAAATGGGTTGTTAGGAGTTTAACAGTTGATTAATTTACAACAGTGGTCAAAGGAAGACGAAGAGAAATACAAGGGTAAATTTATCGAGGCGTATGATAGAGAAAGCAGTGCGTATTATTCAACAGCGAGATTATGGGATGATGGGATAATTGACCCTGCTGACACTCGTAAAATCTTGGGACTTTGCATCTCTGCTTCTAGAAATCTCCCCACACAAGCCACTAAATTTGGTGTCTTTAGAATGTAAACAACATATTTTACATATGTGTAACGTATGTCATGCAACTATGACACTTTTTAATCATCTTCAAAGAAGTTTTAAAAAGGATTGTTCTTAACTTCAAGCTCATTTAAGCAGCTCAGATCAGCTTATCATCAATATTACTGACATTAGCATTTTCTAATATGGCATTTTTAATGTGGCCATAAAATTTTATATATCATGGCATATGATAATATTTAGGCTTGATTTGAACTATGGTTAAGATGGAAGGTGTAGCCATTCGGAGGGCAAAGGAGTAATAGCTATTGTGGTTTTTCTCTTACTCCTTTGGACACACAATGCCCCCTGATTGTTTCTCATGCTTTGATGCCTTAAGCGCATCCCTCATCTTTCCGTATATGAAAATGTTTAGCACGAAACTAATTTAAGTATCTAATTACCAAAACTACGTAGACACTAAATCATATTATTTTAATTACTTGTGATACGTCACTACCTTCGTACATTATTTAAGTGTTTTCTTTATAGTGCTTTCTATTAAATAGCCTGACACATGATATTCAATTTTGGGTGGCAGGGAGTGATCGAATAGTCAATACTAAAAAATAAATTATAGTTAAAATTGAAAACTGCAAACATTCAAATAAAGTAGCGCCCGTGGCCTAATGGATAAGGCGTCTGACTTCTAATCAGGCGATTGTGGGTTCGAGTCCCACCGGGCGTGTTTTTATTTCCTTATTTTTTATTTTGTCCTTAGTTTTTAGTTTTATTTTCTATTTATTTATTTTTATTTTCGTTTTCATTTTATTATTATTGTTTAATCCTTCTCTCCCTCAGAGTCAGACCCTGAGCACGCGGTTATTGTTTTCCACGAATGATAATACACCTCATCTGTCGTCTTCTGACTCCACCATCATCACTCTCCTCTCCTACATTTTCATTTCAATAATATCCACGTCACCATCATATTCGATTCTATTCATGATCACCCCTTTCTTTGTAACCAAGATCTGATCGCCACTTCTCTTTCAGCAATCTCATCAAACTCTTTCCAATGGCCAATTCATCCTCTTGCCCTCACTCTCTTCTGCCTCGTCCTTCTCAAATTGACACCCAATTCGCCTTACGATCTTCATTGTTTGCGTCCCCTCTCCTGCAGACCAATGCTTTCTCTTTCCGCCCTCTGAGAAACAAATCATCTCTTCCAGTTCTTGCTATGCGACGCCCTTCCAAAGGTACTTTTCACTTCTATGATTTTATATGAACATCTTTTTGATTGATTTAGCCTGATTTTATAATTGGTGGGATCGTGTTTTATCAAGATTCTTGAATCGTCTTGTGATTAGTGGAATTTTCTGCTAGATTATTGTTGATTTTAACTGCAATTAGAGTGGGATCGGATTGGGGGTTTTCGTTCCTACCGATTTCTTCTTCATGATTTAGCACGATTTCTTTATTGATGGGATCGTGTTTTTTAAAGATTTCTTGAATATTGTTTTGATTTGTGGAATCCATTGCTAGAGTGGAATTGAATTGGGGGTTTTCATTCTCAACGATTTTGGTAATGATTTAGCATGATTTCTTTATTATTGGAATCGTGTTTTATCAAGATTTCTTGAATCAGGTTGTGATTAGTGGATTACACTAGTAGATTATTTATTATCAAAAGATGTTTATTGATTAGAGTGGGATCGAATTGGGGGTTCTTTTTTCCTAAAATGATGAGGATCGATGATATGGTTATGTGATTTGCATTTGAATAAGGTCCAACTTATTTAATACTTGTTTCATTTTGAGGGTATGATTTGATAGGAAGACTTTTATTGTTAGCGCGAGCTAAATTTTTTGTGGTTTTAGCATAAGTTCTTTATTGGTGGGATCGTATTGTATTAGGATTTCTTGAATCAAGAGTTGTGATTACTTGAACCTGTTGAATCTTAATTTAAGGTGCAATTAGTGTTGGACTGAATTGGGGGTTTATGTTGAATTTAGCTTGCTAATTTGATAAGCATTTGTAGAATGTTGTGGCGTTGTAGAGATTAAGGTCCGAATTATTTGATATTTTGATGGTACTCTTTGTATGCTGATAAGGTTGTGATTGTAGCTTAATTTAATTACTTCAACAGGATTTAAGAAACAACACCGCAAGAGTAAGGAAACCATGCAAGATATATACCTCTTAATTAGATTAGCTAGCAAAAAAGATAAGAAAGCTGTATGTGGCAAATAAAGATCAATTAGAAAAATGATGTGAGAAATTTATCAAAGGGGTGTTTGGATTTGCATTTTGAAACTGATAATTGTGCCTAGAAGAATCAAGAACTAGTTAATTGGATAATCTGATATACATTTAGTCAGTCGAATTAATTTTCTTACAGCTTCTTATGTGAGCCTCTGAATGTGATTATTTTGATTCTACATAATCAGAAAATCATGATCACCCCAAACACTAACAACTGATCAAACGCACATTTAAACTCTCTCTTAAGTTCAGTTTTGATATAAGGGGCTGGACAATCTCCTTGAATGGGTTGTAGAGATTTTACTAAGATTAGAAAATTTGATTAATTTAGTTATCTGGGCTGTCGTTTTTTAGAAGCTCAAAGTCCTATCTTTTGCCTAATAAGGTTTCACTTTGACCATTATCGCCTAGTTTCTAGCTTCTGCTTTTTTTTTTTTTTTCCTGTGATAATGAATGTCTTTGTTGGGGATTATAGAAGGGCCAAACACTCTTCTAGTTTTTCACTTTTCTGTGTAATGTTTTGTGTAACATCTAAAATGGATGTGGCAACCTTTTTTCTTGTGATGTGATGTGATTCTTCCATCTCTCCATTTTAACTGCTATAGGACATTTCTTGCATACAGTGGTAAAAAATGAGTATGTTGTATACAGTGACAACAGAGGTGAAAGTAAGTTACACTTCAGTGTAATAGTTATTTAAAACTTAAAATTGGGGTTATGTGAATTCTCTAACCGCTTAGATAGAAAGTGCTTCTGTGGGATTTAATGGCACTATATATAGCATCAAAGTGTACTGAGCCGAGGGTCTCTCTGGGTGTGGCCAACTTTTTCCAGTGGATGGGGGTAAGGCGTGTCCTCATTTCACCCTCCCCGAAACCTACTTGTCAAGTGGTATTTCATTGGGTAGGTTGTTTGTTTGTTTGTTAAAGCATTAAAGTGTAAATCTACTATTGAAACAACATTAGAGACTAAATATGTGAAGATAATCTAATAACTTTGGCTCTAACAAGCATTTCTTCCAGTTCTTCTAGTCAACATAAAATGAGACGGTCTTGAAGTATTTGTTTCTACTCCTTTTGATGTGCTTTTAGCATAATTTTTCTTTTTTATTTGTGATGTTCTATTACTAGCTTAAGTGTGGTTCCTTGCATGTTATTTAACTTGGATGACAGTGATTATTAAAAGTTCAAATATGGAGAAAAGTACATAAATTGTGTAGTTAATTTGAATGGAGACTGATATTTTTTATAATTAAAAGTAATCTTTGGAGGAAAATGCATGCAGTTCATTTAGTTAATAAACATATATGTTTAAACTATCTTGGAATTCTATTAATGTAAGATAGTTCTAGGTGGTTTTGGGATTATCTTTTAAACAAATTATCTGCCTATTGTGTTTTTTTAAGAGCAGATAAGCCCCTTTGACTGTTTGGATGAAGGAAAGTGTTAATGCCTGCTTAATTTAGTTTGACATAAGTTGTTATCAGTAAGCAGTTTGAGATTGCATAATTTCAAACTGATTACTCTTGGTGGATTCAAAATTATAATTTTACCCTTGGGTGAAACTGATTATGTGCTTCTACAGTTCTACTTATAAGCATTAGCTGTTTAAGTAATCAATCCGTAACACCCCCATACTTTTGTTTGATGATCATTCTTGTGTCATAAAAAGTGGGCTACTTGAAATCTCTTGTTTGTTCATACTCTTCCTGTCTCTCAATCAGAGTTTAACTTCTATCTAAAAAACATAATCAAATGTTGTTTTGAACTTTTTCTTCTTTTTCCTGTTTTTTTAGGGAAAATTTGCTCCATCTCTTTATAAATATTATTTTCATTTATCCGGCTGCAACAATTCTTGTTAATTTTGAAGTTAACAACTAATATGTGCGAACATAATTGTCAAATGTATACTCCAATTCTGGGAAGGAGTGAGTTTCTTGTATGGAGGAGTGTCCATATTCTACATGCTCTGTCACAAGTTAATAGTAACATTTTAACCTTTGAAAGTTTTGAGGTTATAATTACTTAATGGCTGGAGTTTACCTAATTAAAGGTTGAGCTAATAATTTTGTATGATATTATAAGGCAAAATGCATGAAATAGAAATGAACTTTACACTCTTTAAATATGCTTAAAATTGAAAGATACATACAGATTATTACCGACTTTAGTTACCAAGTTTCATTTTATAACTGACACTTGCCTAATATTTACATTTACAGCAACAGTAGTGACGGGTCAGTCATGGAGCACATCAGTTCTTGACAGCAAAACTCCAGTACTAGTCGAGTTCTACGCCAGCTGGTGTGGACCATGCCAAATGGTGCACCGTGTGATCGATGAGATTGCAGCTGAATACGAGGGGAAGGTCAACTGTTATGTGCTGAATGCTGACAAGGACCCGCGAATCACAGAGGAATATGATATTAAAGCGGTCCCAATAGTGGTTCTGTTCAAGAATGGTGAGAAATGCGAGTCAGTCGTTGGGACCATGCCTAAAGAGTTCTATGTGGCTGCCATTGAAAGGGTGCTGTCATCTTCATCTTGAACATATAAAGGGGATGCCTGTAAAGAAAGCTTAGTTGGTCTGTGCTAGCTTTATTCTTCTGCTTTAATTCTGAATTTGATCGATTAATTGTGGTGGTTTAGTGTTGATACAGAAACTGTTCATATTGTTGCTACGGTGCTTGATAAACTGGGTTTGGGTCTTATAGATAAATAAGGGTAAATGTCTTCTGCTATCATATGAGTATGTTTATCTCATTACATGCTTTTTCCTTATTTTCAGTGATGTACGGTTTGTTTGTTTTCTTGGTTTTTCGTTTGAAAAATCTCATTTCTATTCCTTTTTTAATTAACGAAACCTTGCTGTTGGCCCAAGAGGTTTGAATCTGATTCAAAGTTGAGACACGTAGGACCGTAGGTCTTGAAAGTCGAGATGCTAACTTTACGTATGCGAGACGCTTGGTAGTAGAAAGATACTATAGATTTATTATTCATCACCTATGCAAGATGTTTAGGTCCAGAAAGTCCAAGGCACGAGTCACTGGCTTCATGTACGTAAGGCGTTTGGTAAATAAAAAAAACTATTTATGCATTACAATTCTGCAATGTTAACATTTGAACATAAAGAGTACTTGAAAATTGAAGTGCTCAAACAATAATGCGTGATCGTCATCCTTATAACTGAGCACAGGTTTAATAAGTGCGTATTAAACAAAAATACAGAAAACAATAAGTGCTGATTAAACAGAAACCATAATTAAACAGAAATACAGAAAACAAAACAGATTTTGATCAAACATAATTGCAGTGAACAGAGTTGACAGTGGTTAAGAGTTAAAGCAGCAACTTCAGGTTAATTATAATCCAACATAAAACATAAATTAATGAATCATATGATACTAAGTGAAGATACTTGCCATAAGTGATAAAACAGCTATTGCAGACAAGAAAACTTCTAATTAAAAATCAAATACCAACCAACAGGTAAAATGATATGAACACATTTTTTTAGTCCTGGATTCTTAATCGACAAATCCAGAGGGCCGCCAGCAGTTGCTTGTTTCTAGTCGACAAGTTCACTGGTCCATTGTTTCTATTTGAAAAAAATGTGAAGGTCCGATATAGAACTAGCCGCTTTGTACACATAAGGCGCACCAAGATGGTGAAGCAATTGCTTCAGGGCCCTTCATGTAATTGCAGTGCTTCACCATCATTAATACATTTTTCCAGTCGTCTAGGTCGCTTCATGCCTTGCTGCTGTGGGCTAATGGCTTCAAGGGCCACCCAATATTTTTTTCTGTAAAGTAAATAATCACCACTCGCTTGCACACACTTGTCCAAGTTGAGACTTGAACCCACATGAGTCACCTTTGATAGATAGTGACCACCAACACATCATATTAAAACGAACCAACGTGGCGTATCTTCTTCAAAGCCATGATTAGGTGGAAGTAGGTCTAAAGGACCCTGTTTGGCAACAGATTGTTCTGTTTAGCAACCAGCAGCCACCAGGAACTTCTTCTTGCTTACTGGTTCTTCAAGCACCATCACAACATCATCCACCTTTTCAAATAACTCCTCCAACTCACTCACACCAAACCTTTGTAAAACCAACGGTCGTTTGTATCGTTGCTGATAAATCGCCTCAAAACAACCCAGAAATATCCTGCAAGAATAACTCACTAAAATCTCCTGAAGTTCAAACCTAAACTTGTTTAGACTTTCATCTTGATCTTCCAAAACCACCCTTTCATCGTCAGAGAATTCATCTGAAGATGCAACACACGCGTTCTCTTCTCGGGCACCCTTCCCTTTCCCATCAATCTTTGCCGCGGTCAAAGTGGACCCACCTAAACATTTCTTTAGATACACAAACTTCCTTTGTCCCTTGCCTTCAATGGCTATTTTATCACTCATTTTTCTCAAAAGATTCACAAGTTTTAAGGTCCCATATTCTGAAACATATAGTCGCCTTCCAAAACTTTTCTGGTATTCAGCAGGAAGGCGTGTCAGCGGCAAACAACCGTTAAAATATTCTAGAAGTTTCACTAGTTGACCCTTTAAGCCGGCCAAATCTCCTGGCTGGACCCACATTAAATCGCTATTTAAACCGGATGGAAGACTATAGGATCTTGATGTTGTTGAAAAATCTTTAGAGTTATAATATGTTTGAGAGATTCCTCTATAAACAATTGCTTCTTCTTCATTTTGAAGATCTGAGCTGTCAGTTATCTGACAACTCATCAGTAAGCTCGCCATGTCAGCAGGACCAATACCCATCCCAAGAGGAGGAACAAACCCTTCTCCACGGACCACACTAGGCCAGTCCCAAACAAAACTACCAGCATTACTCAAAGCAGACGAAACACCAACCCCAGATGGAATCACAAGAATTACAGTATACCCACGTTGACCAAGTATGTGAAGTGCCGGAGAGAAGTCAACATCACCAGAAATCAACATAATTGAAGAAGGTGGAGGATTATCAAGAGCAAATAGAAACATGTCTACTAATATTGCTTTATCAGCAGCATCTTTTCTGCCATTAGGCACATCTATGAGCTTCACACCCGTCCTCTGGCATCCCTCCCTAAGACGTCTAGGAAACCCATTGAAATCCCCATAAGCAGAAAACATTGTTACAACACCGTTGACTATGGGGTGCACACGTAAGGCCATTCGGATATTACCTGCCACGTCCTCCGGCCGTATGTCACTAGGAATGGGACAATTTTCCATGTCCCAAAGTATGGCAATCGGACCATCAGACCCATTTCGATTTTGCTGAGGTGAGTTCGTGCTTTGGATAGACAATTGTGTTTGTTCCATGGACCCTGAAGAAAATATCAACGCTGACGCACTTGTGCTAGCCATCAGTAGTTCATAAAAGCTTTATAGTACCTGTTGATTTTAAAAAGAAAATAAATTTTTTTTGTCATCCTGCTCATTAGAGAAAATAAACAACTTTTTGACCGGGTTAAGAAGTTTTTGTCTAAAAAACTTAACAATGGCCTCACATAATGATTAAAATTGTGACAAATATCTAATTGAATAAGTTGTGTTTAAGTTTACTGGGTTTTGAGGTATCTTAACTGATACATAAGAGCAAGACAATCGAGAAAGATTTACACAAGACAACACACTATGGTTGATCCTACTTAACACCATGTACGCTTCTCATGTCATGAAATTGCAAAATACTCTTGGTTTGGTCGCATTTTAAACATCGTACGTTTAGTTGTGCTGTTTAGTCATTTTAGTTCAAAAAACGACCATATAATAATTATAAATGATGATACCTTTGATAACCTAGGTGAAACATCTTAAGGGTATTATGGTCATATTGTTTTCAAAAACAACAAATATGTAATGTTTTTAAAAACTCAATAACTAAAATGGAAAATGTTATATACAGTGACTAAAAAGACGGTGCTATTTTTTTTGTTTTCTTGACATTATCCCTTCCCAAATTCATGTAGTGTAAACCTGCATTATACTTGTTCTACACATAAGAAACACGAGAAATATAAGAAGAATGCAGGTACTTGGGTTTAGTATACTTCCACAGTTCCACATACTAGTATACTACTTAAAATGCCCTGGAATGAAAAACTTATTACACCAACAATCATACTTGACATGCAACTCTTTTTTTGTTTCATCAGAACACATTACTAGCAAACTCGGGACCTACTATTACACTGCTCACAACAGGATCAAGTAAACTATAGCTTGCACCGAGGAAACCACTGGAAACAAGATTCAATCCTAAACGGCTAAACCTAAGACCTTGAGGGAATCTGATGCTTATCAATGCAAGTGATCACCAATTGACAACCAATTTTTGAAAATTAAGATTCAAGTAGGAATGTGATGAGGCGTTAAATGCATATATTTCTATGGCTTTGATATTCTAAGATCAGCAATACTTGCACCAGTGACGACAGATTTTTCAACATCTAAAGTCCAGATTTCAACACTAATTGACAAGGCTAATCATAGATTCAACTTACGCTACAAATTAAGTGCACTAAATTCTCATGAATTAAACGTGTAGAACACGTAGCATCGTGAAACCCAAAAGTCAACCTAGCTATGTTCGTCATGGATTAATGAATTGAAAATCGAGAATGAACATCGATTCAAGGCTTAATGAATTAAAATAACTATTCCAGTGTCCGATTAACCTAGAAAAGTATTCGAAACGTCTAACACGTTCAGCATGGATTCAAATTAACACAAGTTAACGATCAAGAACACGATAAACATTCACAGATCTACAAACGCAGATACAAATCAAAGATGATTACGGGAATAATTCAATTGTGGATGAAGATTTGATCGCAGATAGCGGGAGAGATTTGAAATTACCTGACGAGAGTAGATAGGTGTTGTTCGGAGTGAAAAATTGATTCTGAAACGAGAGTAACGATAGGTTTGTTTTTTTGTTTTTTTGTTTTTTTCAACCCAATTTTGATATTTTAGGGGAAATTGAGGGATTCTACATCTCCACCGACCCTTTGGTCCATTCAAGGGATGAGCTGTTTATACCACCTCTTTAGTG